>PYHX02000413.1:29199944-29237116 GCA_004302925.2 Cochliomyia hominivorax
ATTCACTAAAATTGAATTTTCACTAGCAAAATTTAATTTTTCACTAAAAATTTAATCTTATTCCACTAAAAATTTAATGTTTCACTAAAATTGAATTTCACTAAAAATTGAATTTTTCACTAAAAATTTGAATTTTTTCACTAAAAATTACTACTATTTTTCACGTAAAAATTTCAATTTTTCACTAAAAATTAAATTTTTCACTAAAAAGTTTAAAATTTTTCACTAAAAATTAAAATTTTTCACTAAAATTGAATTTTTCACTAAAAATTGAATTTTTTCACTAAAAATTGAATTTTTCACTAAAAATTGAATTTTTCACTTAAAAATTGAATTTTTCACTAAAAAATGAATTTTTCACTAAAAATTGAATTTTTCACTAAAAATTGAATTTTTCACTAAAAATTGAATTTTTCACTAAAATTGAATTTTTCACTAAAAATTGAATTTTTCACTAAAAATTGAATTTTCACTAAAAATTGAATTTTTCACTAAAAATTGAATTTTTCACTAAAAATTGAATTTTTCACTAAAAATTGAAATTTTTCACTAAAATTGAATTTTTCACTAAAAATTGATTTTTCACTAAAAATTGAATTTTTCACTAAAAATTGAATTTTTCACTAAAATTGAATTTTTTCACTAAAAATTGAATTTTTCACTAAAAATTTAATTTTCATTAAAAGATTAATTAAAAAAAAAAAAAAATAGAATTTTTCATTAAAAATTTATACTTTTCACTTAAAAAAGTTTTTTTTTTCAAAATTATAAAAGTGGAATTTTGGAATTGTTATAGAGATATAATTTTACTTTACCAATTTTCTTGAACAAATTAAAAGATTTTTCTTTATTAATTTTATATAATGTTTCATTTTTTGTTGAATTTTATATTTTTATTAAATATTTTTAAAATATTCAAATTTACAAGACTTTACATGGTTTTTTATTATTTTTGTTGTTATTTATTGTGATATTAATTAAAATAAAAAATATTATTATAATTTTTGTTGTAAATTACATCAAAAAATGTTGGTTGTTGTTTTTTTGTTATTTTATTAAAAGGGGTGTTTTTTTATTTAAAATGTTTTTTTTTCTGTTTTTGTTTTTAATAAATATTATTTTAAATTGACACAAATATTATAATTTCAATTACAATTTAAATAACTGTGCATTTACATACATACAAACATATTTCAATTTTCATTAATAATGTAAAATTCCTTTTCTTTTAATTTAATTAATATATATATTTTAACAGTTATTATAATAATAGTTGGAATTTAAATAAATGTTATGAAAATTTGTTTAAAATTTTGAGGTTAGATTGAAAGTTTTTATTTAAGGAGTTTTCTTGATTCTTTGTTTGTAATTTTTTATATATAAGGATTATCATCAATTTCTATTATAAATTCGTATTAAAGAATTTTGTTTATTTTAGATTTATTGATAGGAGTACAATATTTCATTATAAATTTGAACATTTAATTTGGGGAGACTTTTCTTCGTAAAAATTTTATTTAATTTTTTAAGGAGAAATTAAGGATAAATATGATTGAAATTTAAGGGTAAAAAACTTTAATTTTTGGTTTTAAAATGAATTTATATTAAGGCATAAATAAAATTTTAATTTTAACATAATTTACTATCAAATGTTTTTCATTTACTCTCTTTTCTTTTCATAATATCTCCATATTATTGTAGTTCATGATCATCTCTGAACGGTTTTTTAATTAACATTTAAAAGATTAACTGATCAGATATACACATTTACTAGACTTTAGAAATCTAGAATTCTGTCTTTTAATTTTATTTATTTATTTTTTTTAATTTCGATGTTTGAATTAAATTTTTTACCAAATGGATCGAGTTTTTTAATAAAATTTCTTCGCAATCCAATTGTACTCTACACCATCTTTGACAATACTTTTACACCCATCTTTTTGTAAATTAATCGATCCATTACATCTCTCACACTTATCATAATTATGTCCGTCCATCCGTCCGTCCCACTGTATGTAAAAATCTTTGAACTAATTTCCGGTCTTAGTTTTACCAAATGATTGAGTTTTTAAATCATATAATTTACAATTCCTACACCACATTTGACTATACTTTTATATTCATATTTTGGAAAATTTATCTGTCCACTATTACTCTTTGATTTCATATAGTAATGTCCGTCCATCTGCCCGTCTCACTCTGTATGTAAATCTTGTGGACTGATTTCTGATCTTAGTTTTTAAAGATATGTCGACAAAATTTGATATAAAAAATTATTTTGACCAATTCAGTGATAGGTGATCCACTATTTCGTTGTTATAAAATTCGAAAAGATCGGTACATGTTTGATCACAGATCAATTTTAAATTATTGTAAACTTATTCCTGGTCTAAACTTGGAAACGAAATTTGGCACAAATAAACAACTTTGGCACAAAGATCAAGTCAGTGATATTAAATTCACCATTTCGTTATTATAAAATTTCGACAAGATCAATCCATGGTTAATAACACATCATTTTTAAATTCTTGTTAGTAAATTTTAAGACCTAAAATTTTGGAAAAATATAACCTTAATTTGACACAAAGACCAATATAGTGATAGAAAATCCACTTTTTCACAAAGATCGGTTCATAATTGATCACAGATCACTTTTAATTTCTTTTGAAATAATCTTCGTCTTATATTTGAAAATTTGTCGACAAAATTTGACACAAATACCAATTTAGTGATTCTCTGTTGCGTTAATTTCGAAAGGATCGGTCAATGATTGATCACAGATCTCTTTTAATTTCTTGTGAACTAATTTTAGGTCTAAATGCCTACAAAATTTGATGATTGTGATTATGAAATTTCAAGAAGATCGGTCCATGATCCCTAAATATTACAATTATGATTTATGTAAGTAGAAACAATGATCTTAAATATACGAGGATCGGTTCAAAAATATCCAACAAATTTTGTTTAAAATCTCTATAAATGTTAATATTGCGATATTAATTTTAACTTTAAATTCTTTCCAGTTTTTTTTTTTTCATTTATTAATTTAAATTTTATTTAAAATTAGAATAAATAAAAAATTATTAAAAATATTTTATTTTTTTAAATTTAAATAAGTTAAAGAATTTAAAATTTGTTTTTGGAATTGAAAAACATGAAATACAATTAGATAATTTAAATTTATATCATGATATTTAACAAAGTAAAGGCAGTAGAAGAGTATAAAATTACAAAATATTTAAATGTTTTTTTTTTTTTAATTAATATTTTATTTTTACCTAATTTTTATTATAATTATTTATTATAATTTTTTATTTCATATTAACAACTACAATCAAATATACAAATTTTATTTAATTGTGTTTTTTTTTCATAATAAATTGTAAAGTATGTTTTTTGTTGTTTTTATTTAATTTTATTAATTATTTATTGAATAAGACCACATACATATAGATTTATTGAAAAAAAAAAAAATAATAAAAACGTTTTTTATATTAAAAAAAATATCTAATAAATTTTCTATAGAAGTTTTATTTCGCTAATTAAACTAATTTATGTATTTAAGGTTGTATGTATATGTGTGTATGATAATAACTAATACTTATGTAAGTTTTAATTTTTTCCAACATTAAAATTTCGCATTTTTTATTCTTCATTTCAAATGTTAAATATCAAATAATAATAATAACTCCCCCATTTGTACACGCGGGTCTACGTCACCGGCTTAACTGGAATTACAACTAGAATCAGTTTTTTATTTAGTATCATAAACTTTTTTAGAATTCTAACCCATTTTTATATATTTTTAATTTTATTCCCCTCATTTTGTGTTTCACTCTGTTACATTCCCACATCCAATTTTGGAAACCGAATTCAGTGTAGTTCGCTAAAATCTTGTGCGGTTTTCCTATGAACAGAGATCAACAGTTTTACCAAAAACTTAAAAATCATTTTTAAATTTGTGATCACAAAAAGATTATAGTACAAGGGTATTTGAGTTAATATATAAACACACTGTCTAATCGTCTTCTATAACTTTTAATTCAGCATTTAAGTGATTCACTACAATATTTTTTATAAAGTAGTTTAAGAAGAAGCATTCACTACAGAGTTGTATTTAGTAAAAATATTTAATATTTTTGTGGATATGCTGAAGACTTTCATTCTTCGTATCGATTAGTTAACCTCTTTTTCATGTAAAATACAATCTATGTGACATTTGACCTTAAGAGATATTCTAACAAATGATAACATTAGTACAGAGGTGCCCTTTCATACTATTAATGATTTGTTTTTGTGTGAGTGAATCAGCAAAAATTACATTAAATGAATTCATATATAGTGTACGTTAGAAGTAAACGGAATTTGTAGTCTACTTTGGCAAGTCAGACAATTTGAATTTTAGGTACCTCTGAATTAGTATCACTATGAATATTTTTTTTGGAAAACTGTAGATCAATTTGTAATGTAATTATATCTTAACCATACCTTTGTAGTGGTACAACCATAATATGTTTAACTTTCAATTATGGTTACTACTACCATAAGATTTTTAAAAATTTGTTTTTTATGAAATAACTATCTGAATTTTAATACTCAAGCCCATGATCATAAGGACAATACTAGAATTATTAATTCGTTAATTAGAATAATAAGATTATTGGTTAAGAGAAAAGTTGTTGCGAAATAGTGGTTCTAATAGTATTAACTACTTAACACTGTTTTCGTAGAGTAGAACTATTTATCTTAAAACAAGTAAAGTATAATAGTTAATCGACTATAAATATGCAAACATTGCGCAGGCATAATTGACCCTCGTTGAACGTAATTTTATGATTTGTTATTGAAAAAAATAAAGTTATTAAATATTTTTTAAACATACATATATAAGTTTAAAAAATATTGAGACCATTTTGGAAAATGGAGGTTATATGAGGCATATAAGAAATTTTTGTTTGTCTTGATTTATTAACGAGTATTATTACAATAAGAATTTTTTTGAACACTTTAAAGTGTATCTGTATGGAAGTAACGGTCAACTGTAGACCGATCTTCTTCAAATTTGACATGTGTGTTTGGTGTGATACAAGATCTATTTGCATCAAATTTAAGTAAAAACTTCATATTTTTGAGTTTCATAGGATTGAAATCCCATATCAGGATCACTTTGAATATACTTCGTTCTAGGACCAAAAATTTACGACTTGTAGAGTATTCAGAACGTCTACATACACAGCCAGCTAGACACACAGACATATAGACAGATGAAAATAACAAAACTTTTTAAATACTTTTTGATTTTAATTGAAGTTAAATAATCTCCTAATGATTGTTTTTACTCCGATGACCACATGATAAATCTTAGACGTGAATAGTATTAACTAATTAAAGTCCATGAAGTTAAAGAATAAATAAATATACAAAATTTTCAATTGATTTGCAGGAGCAGATACATTAACGGATCTTACGGTAAGATCTCATCAACTTCGTACAAGACTTTAAACTGCTGTAACATATTTATCTATCATAAAGTTTCTTTAACCCATTAAACGTATTGAATTAAACTTTAATATCTCATATTGCGATATTAACACAATATTGATATTAAATTGAAAAGTATTAAAACATCCTTAAATTGTATATTAAATTATCCTTTATTTATATGCTGGTATTTATGTATCTCATTTATTAAGTTACAGTTGAGCTAAAATATTTGCTATAATATTAGTTTTACACACATACACATACATACATGAAATTTAAACTAGACAAGTTTTTTTTCGAGATAAAACTTTCCATCTCTCAATGATATTCTACTTGAGTAATTCCTGTTATTTAAAGCTTTGATTTGTTTTTATTTACAAGTTATGAAAAACAAAACAACAACAAAATAGTGAGCGAGAGTTAAGAAACATTTTCCTGGTTTTCTCTTTCGCTGTATATGTGTTTACATATACTTTCATAAAGAGAGTACAGATGGAAATATTAAAATGTTTAAATATATAATTTTTAACTATTTTTTATTTATACCCTACACCACCATAGATGGTTGGTTGTGCTATTGTTTGGAACAAACAGAAGAAAATGGTATTACACCCGTCCTTAAGTATACCGTTGATCTCAGAATCACTTTCTGAGTCGATTTAACAACGTCTGTCCATCTGTCTGTTCGGCTGTCTGTCATTGTGAACGTTGTGAACACTCTACAGGTCTCAATTTTTGACATATATTAAGGAAATTTGACGCATATTATTTTGAGCCTAAGGATGAAGCCTACTGAATTGGCCTCGTTTGGTCTAATGAACTTCACATATACGTTGGTGTTGTAATAATAATTGTCAAATTAAGACAAATATAAGCAAAAACCGATGTGAAAAGTAATGCGAGGGTCGGTCTATAATTTTTTAAGGTACCGTATAACCACCACCCCCCCACCCCAGGAAAAATACATTTCAAAACGCATAAATTTCATATAAATGTTGGCGTCACAATAACGTACAGAACAATGAGGAATAAATCAGAAAATCAAGTCATATTAAATTCGTTCATCGGTATTTCGTATCTACTATTTTTAACCATCAATGTTGTGTAGGGCATTAGATAGTCGGGCTTGACCGACTATAACGTACTTTCATGTTTAATTTTATTTTTTACATGATATTTCGTAATAATAAAAATGATGATGATGATGATGAGAACAAGTGTAGTAAACTCTGTCTGATTGTGTATGTGTTTGAGTGTGTACTTTAACATTTATTTTATATGTAAAGTATATAAGTAAATATATGTATGTTTGTATATTTATTTATATTTGAAATACTTATGTTTGTTGATGTTTGCTGTTCAAAGAAAACCAATAAATTACATTTATATTTTATATAGAAGATTTTTTTCTTTTATCGCAATTTTTTCTCGTTTTGTTTTGTTTTTGGTTTGTTAAGTAGATAAAGTAAACATTTATTCACAGTTTGAAAAATGAAATGTTGACACAGATACTTTTTTATATATTTTTATATAAACTGATGCATATTCCTATAAACGCATTAAAATAGTAAAGTTAAAGTTTTTCAAAAGAGACGTAATTTTGTTAAAGAAAACCAAATTTTTTCTTCGTCTTGTTGTTTGTTTTAATCATGCTATGTAATGTTGTTGGTGTTATTTTTGGTGGAATATTTTTATAAACGCAGATGTGACAATTGCTCCCAAAAAATTACCGACACTCTTACTTACAATTAGAAATATGTTTTTAATGATAATATCTCAAAGTTTCCAAGGGAACTTTCCGTCCGATCAAGAAAATATCCAAATTATTTTTTTTTCATTCCAATAGATACATTTTTCTTAAAACTAAACGCTGTGGTTCAAAATTTCATTAAGAAAAGACAGTATTATAGTGTTCGGAAACCTTCCAAGGGAAATAAAAAAATTAACAAAAACAAGAAACAACCAGTAAGGATTTGATTTCTACACAAATAAAGAACAAACTAAATCTTCCGAAGAGATGACAAAATTGTAAGCCAATTTCTAAAAAACAGCATAAATAAAATCGTTTAAAATTCGTGCGAAAACAAATGAAATGGACAGCGGAGTGGAAATACTTAATTGTCTCTCTCAAATTAGAATCGCGCCAATACCATTTCAAACTCAATCAAACGATGTTCGAATGTCAAAACTTATTTTAGTGGTGAAAGTGTTATGGTTTTGATAACATTTTCTGCAGTTGGCAAATCTAAAAGCACAATTTATAACAAATTGCTGAAAGATGCTCTTCTCTCTATGAATGATGCTCTTCTCTCTTTATGAATGAAAAGTTAATGAAGATTGCAAATTCCAGCAAAATAATGCTGCGTTACATGTTTCAAAGTAGTCTAAATCATGGTTTAAGGAACACAAAAAAATTTAATTATAGAAAAATGTTTACCTTCAAAAATAAGGCGAAATTTTTTGATTTAATACATACTACTTTATAAATAATTAAAAAAAAGAACAGCTGCCAGTTTTTTTATTAAATTTGAGAAAAAAGATTTTGAAAAGATTTCACAAAATAAAGATGTTTTCAGGAAAAAACATGTATTTTTTATTTTTTAATAATATATCTGCCGGTGATGAAATAATTTCATTATAAAATAAATTATACGAGGGTCATTCATTAATTTTAAATAGCTATCATGTATAACCAACAATGCCGTGTCGGATATTAAGTAGTAGTGTTTGGATATGTGCGTTTATAGGAATATGCACCAGTGTTTATATTATTTGAGATGTTTTAATTTTTATTTATATTCTATTACACACTCTTTTCAAAAAAAAAAAATGCTCTAAAAGAGAAAATTTTTCAATTCGAAGAAAAGTTTCAAAATTTAATTTTTTATAGTTCAAAACAGTTTCCTATTTTTAAGTTTTAAATAAAAATTAGAGATTCTTCTTCTTGTTAAAGAGCATATATTATTATTATTATTCATCTAAAACATATTATTATTCTTTTTTAACGTTTATTTTTATTATATTTTGTTACTATTTCAATTCTAAATATTAATTTACACATAAAAAGTTTATTTTCATTTTTGTCTGTTATTTTAGAGATTTTTCTTCTTCATCTTCTTAAAGTTTCTTATTTAAGTTCTTTTGTAGAATTTTGTTTTAAAAATTTATTTATTTTGTTCATTTTTATATATATTTTTGGGTTTGTTGTTGTTGTTAGTTTTTTATTCATTCAGCTTTTGTTACTTATTTGTCCAAGTTTATTTGTTTTTTGTTTTGAAGATTTTTTATTTTCTACTTTTGCAAAAATCTTTTTTTTGTTTTTGTTACAATTTACATGGCTGTTGATTGCTGTTGTTGGGCAATGGCCTCCACCGTTGATTGGGCTATAGCTGCACAAGCTTTGGCTGCATTTTTTTGTGTCTTCTCATCAGTTGTTTTCAAAAAGTAAGTAATCAAGTCAATGGGCAAGGGAAATACAATCGTTGAATTCTTTTCAGCTGATATTGTGCTTAAGGTCTGTAAGAAGAAATATTTAAAGATTAATTTTTTAATATAAATATATTTTTTTGTAAAGGAGTGAGGTTGAAAAAAATGTTAATGCATAAGATATTGTGATCAAATGGGACATGTGAAAATATCTCACGATTTTGGGTACAATTTAATAACGAACTCACAACTCCACAAAGTGAAATTTCCAAATTATTTTTGAGTTATTTTTTAATATATCAAAAATTTATTTTCGCTTTTTGGGATTTTCTAGGAATATGTTTGAAGACCATCACCATTGAATAGAGTTTTCTAATATTTAAATTAAATTCCAATTTAATTTTTATAGCAGGATACATCACCATTTGTGAGGACTGTCGCTATCATTTTAAAAAAGTGATATTCCCAATTTAAGACTTCCATAGAACATTTTGTCATTGCGGTAAAATGGAAGTATCTGATGGAATATTTGGAAAATACTTTCAAGAGCCCTCGCTATCACCAAATGAAAGCAAAAAAAGGTTTAATGAAATATTTGTTCAATTATGAATTCTATAGGTGATTTCAGATATGGGGACCATATGGAACCATTGCAGGGCATGTTACCACTTAAAGAATATTTATGAAAACCGTTACTATCATCCTCTGAAAGAGCCATTAGCAAATTGATTTTGAGAGTTAAAAAAAATCAATTTTGGTCTATTTGAATTTTTAAACTGAAATTTCCGAATTGTGTTTGTGATATTTTTATATAATTTCAGAAAATTATTTTAACAAAATATGACTTCTTTGACGGATTCTGCACTTTGTGAACAAATAAGACCATGACAGGAAATATTATCATGTGAAAAATATTTTTAAAAATCATCCCGTTTATATTCAGGAAATATAATTCCCGAATGAATTTCGTAATTTGGTCAATAATGATTCTTATATAGAAAGTTTGATATACATTGGGTTAAACTTAGCCGAGCGCCAAAACCCAATTTTGTCTACCATTATCTATTATTAAGAGAAAGATCTGGGAAACTAGATGGGGATCACAGATTGATTCCCATATTCCCAAAAGTAACATAGGCTGTGCAAAATTTCGAAAAGACCAGGAGGAGAGGTACCTCAAATCAAACATTGAATATTGAATTTCTAAAGAACCCCTTCTTTGAGAATTTTTAAATATGTTCCCAATAACTTTTTCAAGGACTTATTTTACAAGACAAAATGTGGAGTGAATAGAATCAGGGGAAGAGAATAGCAAGAAATTCGGTCCCAATCACTGTAGGATCAGGGGGAAGGTACTCCTATACAAAACAGGAACTGTAAAAGTTCAAACTGATTCCAATTACTTTTCAAAGGATCTTTTTAGTGGTTAAAATGTAGGACGGATAGGACCAGTGGGAGCGATCACCCCATAAAAAGTAAATAATTATTATCAAATATCTAAAGAACTAAAACAGCGAGAGTTCTCAAATTTGGTCCCAATCACTTTCTCAAGGAACTATTTTAGTGAAAAAATATAGAACCGTTAGAACCAGGGGGAGGGATACAATGGATATTAATGATTATTTAATATTCAAAAAAACTATAACAGCGAAAGCTATAAAATTTGGTTTCAGACAGTTTTTGCTGAAGAAAATGTAGAACGGTTAGGATCAAGAGAAAAGGTAGCCCACATGCAAATAAAATTTTAGAACGGACAGGGTCAGGAGCATTTGGCAAAATGGCGCCTCTACAAATTGTTTGTAAATTGGTGAAATTTTTGGAAAAATACCTGTAAATATCTTAATTGCAAAGCCGCTGGTGAATCACCAATAACTTCCGAAGCCTCTCTTAAAGCCTTTGATGCCTTTTGTTCTCCCTCAGCTGCTATAACTTTAGCTCTTGCTTCTCGGGCTGCCTCTGCTTCGGCGGCCATAGCTCTTTGTAGCTGTACTGGTAAACGCACATCTTTGCTATAAGTTTTTTTTTTTCATAAAATAAATTATTATTAGATAATTTTAGTAATTAAATCAATTTATTAATAATAAAAATACTAACATTTCTACTCGTTCAACTTTAATACCCCAGGCATCGGTAGCTTCATCCAGTTGTAGCTGTTTTTGATTTTTATGATTTTGATATATATTTTTGTAGTGTGATTGTTTGGGTTTTTTTGAAGGGAAATTATTTTTAAAAAATATTTTTTTATAAAATTGTTTTTAACATACCATTTTGTTTTTTCTTTATATAAAAATATATACATGATTTTTGGGGTTTATTAATAAAATAAAGGCATTTAGGTAATTTTAAATATTTTAAGGGATTCAGGAAATACCTTATATATACATACATACATACACACATACATATTAATACATAAAGCAAATCTTTTTAAAACCGGAACAGAGAATAAAGGAATTCGTTTTTTTTTAATCCAAATTATTATTTATAGTAGAACAACTGTTAATGTTTCCTGATCTGTGATTTAAACTGATTTGTATTGTGTTCATCTCGTTCATTATGTCATATAATTATCATATAATTTGTATTATCTGTAATTTGTTTTAAATAATGAATTAACATTTTTCTTTAATCTTCATTCATTTCCGTTTCTTTTTTAGTCTTATTTAAAAAGAGTTATAATTGGTTTCATAAATAATATAAAATTTGTAATTATTGTTTAAAGTATACGGCAAAAATATTAAATCGTTATATATATACTTTATTTTTATGCCTCTTAATTGTCCGTTAATTTGAGAAAAGCCCTAAAGGCCAATTTTTCGATTTACAGTTGAATGTATAAATTATTAAAAAAGGTGAAAAAGTAAATGTAAATGAGATTAATTTTACATATCACCAGTAAACGAAACAATGGAAAATTCGCTTGTATCAAGGATTCCAATATTGCAGGGAATGAGTAGTAATTATCTTCTAAAAATGTGTAAGTAGGATTTTTTAGAGGTTTATAGTCTTCCTACTTTTTTCTCTTTTTAAATAGAAAGAATTAAGAATAACTTTCTGAGTTGACTTAATAATGTCCGTTCATCTGTCCATCTGTGAAATTTGTCTCATGATGATGAGTTCATTATGTTACGAAATTTACACAAATAAGTCTTATCAACATCTAAAACGATTCGCCTAATTAAACAAGGATCGTTCCATTATTTCTCATAGATCCTATATAAACCAACTTTCATTGGTGCACACAGAAAAAGAACTTGAAGCAAAATCATCGTTGAGCATAATTGATTTAAGATTGATTTTAATTCTTTCATTCGGTTTCAATTAAACGTTTTTAACATTGTGGTGAAATAATATTGTACATATTAGAATCTTTCCAAATTGATTTATAAAATTATACAAAGATAAATTCTTCAAATTACACTTTAGTAGTAAAACTTTAAATAACCAAATTATTCAAAATCTCCATTTAATGTGAAACAATGTTGAAATAACATTTTTTCATCTATGAAGCAAAATCTTAACTGAAAAATGTTATGATTCCGAAAATTAGATTTTTTTACGAGGGTCTGTTATCTATTTGTATTACATTAATATACTGCTTCCATCTACAATCAAAAATAAATTAATTTTCTTTAATTGTTTTTAAAAGTGAAATTTTTCAAAACCTTAAGATTTTTAAATTAAAAAAAACAAAAAAAATAGAGGAAAAAAGAGTGAGATTGAATAATTCTTAACACACATATATGTAAAGAAAAACGAAACCACAAAACTAATATATTTAATTTTGTTGAAATTATTATTAAAATTTAAAAATCTTCTACAATTTTTATTGTGATATTGAATTGTTTTTAATAAGAGTCCAATATCTCTCCACTGGCCCTAGTACCAGGATTTTGCTCTCTTGGTACAAATACCAAATTATTGTTTTTATAGGATGTCAAGTCACATTAAAATTAATGTTTGTAAACATTCCTTGATGTAAATTTTGGTATTAATAGAGCCCGTTGTAACAAATGATTGGCTTCTTTTGCAGCAAATGACTTAAATTTCCGAGCTCTGTTTTTGGTTTCTTAGTTTTTAGCAGCATTCCTATTAGGAACTCTTTAAGCCTTGTATGTTTTTAAATCTGCATTAGCTTTAACTTTTCGAGCACTGAGATAACCGTACTGCTTTCCCACCGCAGATATTGGAAGCTCTTTTGATTTTAAATTTTTTGCTCTAGAAACATCTTGTAGACTATTACTTCTACCTGAACCATGTTTGCTATTAACGGACAAGTTCTCCTGGTAATATTTATTGACATTGGAAGCAATTTGACGTCAGACCTTTAAATGCTTATCAAACTTTTTGTAGGACCAAGTTTACAAACGTAACCTGATCGAAAAAAATCAAATAATACTTGGATCAAAAGTTTTAATGGAAAACTTGTGTTAGAAAATATTTGATCTCACAACTAAACTGGTTGTCTACTAATATAAGGACATGTATTTTCCATCGTATCTCGATGGAATTTGACATAGACAAAGCCTGTTTAAAGTGGGGAATTGCTTTAATATTTCAGGTCCCACATAAAAATCTTTCCGGAAGTTAAATTCATAGAAATCTTGCATTAATCATAGAATCCAGATTTTATGATATTTATGCCCCATTGTATTTTTGCATTCAAAAATGTATTTCAATTTTTAAATTCGATTTAAAAAAAATCTGAAATAAATTCAGATTAAGTGCAGTTGCTTAGTGATGTCAACTAAACAAAATGAAATTTATTCTTTTCACTTTATTACACTTAATTTACATTTCAAAGGAACTTCAAGTGAAAAAATCCTTTCATCGGTTTTATGTCAAACACCTTTGATATCAATTAATAAAAAACTCTAAATGTTTGATTCTCTCATGTGACACAAAATATCTGGGTTCATTTTATGAGATTCAATACTTCCGCTTCCTTTTTATAAACCCTTTCAATTTATATTCTTTTTTTCAATTTGCAATATTAAAAATCTTTTCAAACTTTTACTATTTCCTAGTTGTTCCATTAGTTACCTGTTTTATATTTTTTTTGCTTATATTTCTATCAATTTTATTAATTACTTTTATTATTCCCAAAATGCTTTTGTGAAAAGAAATTATTGCCTGTAACGCCCTAATTCACCTGAACATTTTTAGCAGAATATTAATTATAAAATTCTCTCATCTTCCAATTCATTTAAATGGAGAATATTTTCCATATTTTGGTTGTGTGTTGCAAGTTGTATGTTGATGCATTTTTTATTTTTTGTTTTATTTCTGAAATGATTTTTATTGAATACAACTTTTTTTGCTTACAGTTTAAGTGCGTATGTATGTTTCCAATTCACTGAATGTTAAGAAAAATTTTATTTAAATGGAAACATCTGTGTGTGTATGGATACCATACACGTGTGCTTGTATACAGGCACACATTTTCCAAAAATATAAATTACAAAATTGAAATAAAAATAAAATTCATTTACTTTTGTATTCGATTACGTTCAGGGAGAGAAATGCAACACATTTTTTGCTGTTGCCGTTTTTTTGTTTATGAACTGTAGTATGTTGCAAGTGAATTGTAAATTGCATATAAATGAACATAATACAATAAGCACAATGGGGCAGAATAAAAAACTTGCCGAAAATTATATAAATATAAAATTTCTTTATAATTCTATAAGACGAAAATTTATCGCAATTTGTCTTTAAATACAGAATTTATACTCAATTTCTTATTAGAGAAAATTTTATCGTAAATTGTGGAAAATGGGAAATTTATCAAAAATTTTCTATAAATGAAAATTTATCGAAACATAAAATTAAAATTGAATGAATATTTTATTAAGATTCAAATTAAACAAGACTTTTTTTGAAAATTCAAATAAAACAAAAATTTTTCACAAAATTAAAATTGTGTGAAAATATTCTATAAAATTCAATTTTGAAAAAAAATCTATAAAATGAAAATTTTTATAAAATTCAAATCTAACAAAACTTTTTATAAAATTAAAATTTAACGAAAATTTTCTATAAAATTCAAATTTATTGATAATTTTCTATAAAATTCAAATTTAACGAAAATTTTCTATAAAATTCGAATTCAACGAAATTTTTCTATAAAATTCAAATTTAACGAAATTTTTCTATAAAATTCAAATTTAACGAAATTTTTCTATAAAATTCAAATTTAACGAAAATTTTCTATAAAATTCAAATTTAACGAAAATTTTCTGTAAAATTCAAATTTAACGAAAATTTTCTATAAAATTCAAATTTAACGAAAATTTTCTATAAAATTCAAATTTAACGAAAATTTTCTATTAAATTCAAATTTAACGAAAATTTTCTATTAAATTCAAATTTAACAAAAATTTTCTATAAAAATTGAATTTAACAAAAATTTTTTATAAAAATCGAATTTAACAAAAATTTTCTATAAAAATCGAATTTAACGAACATTTTCTATAAATTCAAATTTAACGAAAATTTTCTATAAAATTCAAATTTAACGAAAATTTTCTATAAAATTCAAATTTAACGAAAATTTTCTAAAAAATTCAAATTTAACGAAAATTTTCTAAAAAATTCAAATTTAACGAAAATTTTCTAAAAAATTCAAATTTAACGAAAATTTTCTAAAAAAATCAAATTTAACGAAAATTTTCTATAAAATTCAAATTTAACGAAAATTTTCTATAGAATTCAAATTTAACGAAAATTTTCTATAGAATTCAAATTTAACGAAAATTTTCTATAGAATTCAAATTTAACGAAAATTTTCTATAAAATTCAAATTTAACGAAAATTTTCTATAAAATTCAAATTTAACGAAAATTTTTTATAAAATTCAAATTTAATAAAACTTTTCTTTTAATTCCAAATTTAACAAAAATTTTTTTGAAAATAAAAATTTAACAAAATTTTCTATAAAATTCTAATTGATGGAGAATTTTCTCAAAATTAAAATTTTACAAAAATTGTCTCAAAATTTAAATTTAACAAATATTTTCTTCAAATTGGACAAAAGTATTAATAAAAATATTTATAAAGTTGTTCCATTAATTCCTGAAATTTTAGATGAACGTTTCTTCTCTTCTACTGCGTTAAATTTTATCCAAATCCATTTGGTCCCTCAAAGTTATTGATTAATTTTCAATAACTTTGTTATACTGCCCATTGTGCTAACAGTAAGTATCTGGTAGTTTACTCGGTTAACTTCATATGTAACAACAAAAAATACAAAAACAAAAAATCAGGTAAAATAAAACTTTGCAAAATATATATAAATATGTATGTGTATATGAATATGTATGTATATAAAGGTATATAGAAAGAATATAACTCGAGGCTGTTATACGGTGCGTATACACAATTTCAAGTAGGGAGTAAATAAAAAAAATCTGTTTTTGTTGTTGTGTTTTATTTTTTTCATACTGATTTTATAGTTTTTTCTTTACATTTTTTTCAATTTAGTTTTCTTTAAACTAAAAAGTGCTTACCTGCATTGAACCAGATATAGATACACGTTCACTGAGTATCTCATGCAAATGCCGAGTTCCCATTGTGTTTCGTAGAGTAGTCTGTGCCAATAATCGTGTCGAGTGGTGAGCATTCTCCACGTTCGCTATAGAAACTGTCGCATTCGAAACGCGATAGTAAACCACTGCATCCACTGAGACTGTGACACTATCCTTAGTTAAAACCTACAACACAAGTGCAGTGGATAACGATAGATTTTTTTGTTTTGGTTTTTGGATTTTCTTATATTAATTTTTATTCTATAAAATTTGTTTGGGCTTTTATTCTTAAAGAGATTGTTTTTTTTTTTGTTTTTTGGTTATTTTAATGGTTTTTCATTTATATACTTTTTTCGGTTTCAATTTCATTTATGTAGTCAATATTTCAGAAAGGAAAGGAGACCAAAAAATAGTTCATAAGGAAGATAAATTTTTGTGTTTGTTTGGTTATGTGGTTTTTATATGGGGTTTATTCATATTAAGAATGGATTTTATACTTTATGGTTTATTGGCAAAACGAACAAAAAAATGAGCAAGTGAATTTCATCAACTTTCATAGGTGCGAATGTGTGCACTTAGATTGTAAGTTTCGCTTTAAAAAGGTCATGTAATAGAGACATCACAAGTTTCTTTAATAAATTGAACACTTTTTGGAACTCTATAATGTATATTTTGGGTCTAATTTTTCTGCTTAATCTGCTAAAGGTTCCCAGACTTCATGTTACTGCTTTGTTTCCAGAACAAGCAGCATTAAACAATTTTCCTCTTCTGTTTGGGAATGCAAAATTAGTCATTTCGTTTTCGAGAATTTATCGAAAATTTTCTAAAAATCAAAAATTTGATGAAAACTTTCAATTAAACGAAAATTTTTCGAACAATTTCTTTAGACAGAGAATTTATTAAAAATTTTCTTCAAATTGAAATTTACTGAAAATTTTCTTTAAATCGAGAATTTATCGAAAATCTTCTATAAATGAGAAATTTTCGATAATTTCTCTAAAAATCGAAAATTTGTTAGTACTTTTCCATATGAACAGAATTTATAGCAAAATTTTCTATAAAGAAAAATTTGTGCATTTTCTTTAAAGAAGCAATTTTTCGAAGATTTTCTATATAACGAGAATTTATCAAAAATTTATTGGAATATTTTTATGGAACGGGACTTGATCACATATTTTTGTAAATTCAGAATTTATCGAAAATTATCTATAAATTGAGAATTTAACGAAAATTATTTATAAATTGAGAATTTAACGAAAAAAAATTATCTATAAAATGAAAATTTCTATAAAATGAAAATTTATCGAAAAATTTCTATAAAATGAAAATTTATCGAAAATTTTCTATAAAATGAAAATTTATCGAAAATTTTCTATAAAATAAAAAATTTATCGAAAATTTTCTATTAAATAAAAAAAATTATCGAAAATTTTCTATAAAATAAAAAATTTATCGAAAATTTTCTATAAAATAAAAAAATTATCGAAAATTTTCTATAAAATAAAAAAATTATCGAAAATTTTCTATTTAATGAAAAAAAGTTATGGAAAATTTTCTATAAAATAAAAAATTTATCGAAAATTTTCTAAAAAATAAAAAAATTATCGAAAATTTTCTATAAAATAAAAAATTTATCGAAAATTTTCTATAAAATAAAAATTATCGAAAATTTTCTATAAAATAAAAAATTTATCGAAAATTTTCTGTAAAATAAAAAATTTATCGAAAATTTTCTGTAAAATAAAAAATTTATCGAAAATTTTCTATAAAATTAAAATTTATCGAAAATTTTCTATAAAATAAAAAAATTATCGACAATTTTCTATAAAATAAAAAATTTATCGAAAATTTTCTATAAAATAAAAAATGTATCGAAAATTTTCTGTAAAATAAAAAATTTATCGAAAATTTTCTGTAAAATAAAAAATTTATCGAAAATTTTCTGTAAAATAAAAAATTTATCGAAAATTTTCTGTAAACTAAAAAAATTTTTCGAAAATTTTCATAAAATAAAAAATTTATCGAAAATTTTCTACAAAATAAAAAATTTATCGAAAATTTTCTATAAAATGAAAATTTATCGAAAATATTCTATAAAAGAAAAATTTATCGAAAATTTTCTATAAAATAAAAATTTATCGAAAAAAAGAAATTTGTCTAAATTTTCTCTTAAATGGACACCATCGTCAATTTTCTCCAAAAAGATTTTCGTTAATTTGTCCTAAAAATCCTCTAAAGAGGGTTTGTCCTAAAATTTCCATAAAGAGAAATTTGTCCTATAACTCTTCAAAAAGCAATATTTTTTATTTTTCCTAAAATTTTTCTAAATTTATCGTAAATTTCATCATTGTAAGTTTTCTCTTAAGAGGAAATTTATCGTAATTTTTTTCTAAAAAAAGAAGTTTACCGTAAAAATAATTTTACGTAAATTTCTCCTAAAAGGGAAATTTAAAAAATCTTTTTAAAAGAAAATTTATTGTAAATATATTTTGAAAATAAAATTTGTCTTTAATTTCTTTTGCAAAAGGAAATTTATCTCAATTATTCTTTCAAAATTTCCTCTGAAAAGGCAATTTACTTAAGTTGGGAAATTTATTGCAAATTTAATAAGAACATTTATCGTAAAAGGGAAGTTTATCGTAAATTTTAACGTTTTTATTGTCTTCTAGAATTAAAGTCCTTTTTCTTGAATTTCCTTCTTAATATAAAACTTTTCATATAAATGACTACACATAACCATTTTACACATACACAAAAACGTAATAAGTATGTTCAAATTACATGTATCTTTAAGATAAATAAATTTATTACTATTTTGTAACTATTTTATGTTCTCCGGGGTTTTTATCAGATGTTGATTTATTTATTTACTTTTTTGAGTTCTATTCCTTCTCAATACATTTACAGAGTCAAGAAAGAAAGAAAGGAGAAAAAAAACAACAACAAAATATTAGTAAAAGTTGACAAAGTTGTAAAAATGTTTATCGTATTTTTTTATATTTTTGCATATCGCAAAAAAGGAACTTATTTTTTGGTCTCTGTATCTTTCTTTCGGCAGACGAACAACTTCGATTTGATTTTATTTATATTTATTGTTGTTGATTTTTTATTATATTCTATTATTGTTATTATTATTATTGTATTTGTATCTAATGTAGTTGTTGTTGTTGTTGTATTTGTATATATGTACATTTGTTATCGCTGGTGAAATGCACTAAACTTTTCTTGTTTTTATCTTTCACGGATGCCTTTTTGAATGGTTGTGAAAGCTTTTGTTGGTTATTTATTCAACCATTCGTTGCATCTTGTTCTATTTAAAAGAAGGTGGAATTTGTGGGAGGAATCTTGGGGGTTTTTTATGTTTATTTACAGAAAAATAAACGAAACGATTGAATTTGTAACACAATAAACAGAAAATAGTTTTTTTTTTCTTAAAATAATTGTCTACATTTTTTTAAATTTTATTCACAAACAAATATTTTTATTCAAAAACTGTTTTGTAATAAATAGAACGAACGTATGCGAATGTATTTTTTTCTTTTGTATCTTGTATCTGAATTTGTATTCACTTCCATGGTGAATTATAGTTCTTCGTATTTACAATAATAATTATTCTATTTTTTTCGGTAGACTTTTTCTCATGCATTTTTCTTCTATTTTGTTTGCAGTATTTTTGCATATAAAACAGATCTTTTTTAAGTTTTTGTTGTCGTCGTTTTTTAAATTTTTCTATAAAAAGTTATTTGGTTTTTGTGTGTATTTTTTGGGTGATTTCGACCAACTGCGCTATAGCGATACGTGGAGCAAACTCAAAAGTTCTAAAGTTATAGTGTTTTTTTATAAAAGATTTTGTTTTTGATTTTGGTTTACTTTTTTAGGGTTAAAGTCACTTGTTTGTTGTCAAAACATTAAGTGGTAAATTTATTTGTAAAGTTTTGTAGATTTTTTTTTGTTTACGATTTGTTTGTGAAACGAAAATTATTTAATTTTGTATTAAAAATTCTTATCAATGCACAATGGGTTGTTTATGATCAAATATTATTTTGCCAAAAACTTTAAGGACTGTTTTTATTCACTTTAATGTCAAAATTTCTAATTGCAAATTAACGTTATAGTTTTTGATGAAGAACAGTGAAATCCCTCTAACACATCTTAAACTCATACACACAAATTTTCACTGAAAATTCAAATTTTCACTGAAAATTCAAATTTTCACTGAAAATTCAAATTTTCACTAAATATTCAAATTTTTACTAAAAAATCAAATTTTCACTAAAGATCAAATTTTCACTAAAAATTCAAATTTTCATTAAAAATTCAAATTTTCACTGAAAATTCAAATTTTCACTAAACATTCAAATTTTCACTAAAAATTCAAATTTTCACTAAAAATTCAAATTTTCACTAAAAATTCAAATTTTCACTAAAAATTCAAATTTTCACTAAAAATTCAAATTTTCACTAAAAATTCAAATTTTCACTAAAAATTCAAATTTTCACTAAAAATTCAAATTTTCAGTAAAAATTCAAATTTTCACTAAAAATTCAAATTTTCACTAAAAATTCAAATTTTCAGTAAAAATTCAAATTTTCAATAAAAATTCAAATTTTCAATAAAAATTCAAATTTCACTAAAAAATCAAATTTTCACTAAAAAATCAAATTTTCACTAAAAATTCAAATTTTCACTAAAAATTCAAATTTTCACTAAAAATTCAAATTTTCAGTAAAAATTCAAATTTTCAGTAAAAATTCAAATTTTCAGTAAAAATTCAAATTTTCAGTAAAATTCAAATTTTCAGTAAAAATTCAAATTTTCAATAAAAATTCAAATTTTCAATAAAAATTCTAATTTTCAATAAAAATTCAAATTTCACTAAAAATTCAAATTTTCACTAAAAATTCAAATTTTTACAAAAAATTCAAATTTTTACTAAAAATTCAAATTTTTACAAAAAATTCAAATTTTTACTAAAAATTCAAATTTTTACTAAAAATTCAAATTTTTACTAAAAATTCAAATTTTTACTAAAAATTCAAATTTTTACTAAAAATTCAAATTTTTACAAAAAATTCAAATTTTTACTAAAAATTCAAATTTTCACTAAAAATTCAAATTTTCACTAAAAATTCAAATTTTCACTAAAAATTGAATTTTTCACTAAAAATTTAATTTTTCACTAAAAATTGAATTTTTCACTAAAAATTCAAATTTTTACTAAAAAATCAAATTTTCACTAAGAATTAAAATTTTAAACTTTGTTCTACGTGCTCAAAAATGTGGGTATTACATTAGCATACGTTCTTGTAGCATACGTTCTGAGATACATTTGTATATTTGTCGACTTTAAAAGTAATATCGTAAAAACACATTTTAATACAGTTTTAAATCAACTGCCACGTTTAGGTCTGTTAAAGTATATGAATTCTATTGAAAAGGTGCGAAAATTAATTGATTTTTTCTTACATTCTTTGCATTTAAGATATGTTTGTCTTCCCGTCTGGATGGACTTATAAGTACAAGTATGGGATATTGAAATTTCGATTTTTTTGATATATGATAATCTGAAATTTCTCAAGTTTTTAATCTTCATCTTTTTTGTTTGTATAATCAACCGATTGTGCAATTAACTTTTATTATTCAGTAATTCTATTTTTAATATAAACGCGATCACTATAACTTTAAAACCTCTGAGCAAAAATATATAAAAATATTATTAATGAACAGTTTTTCACAGTTTTTCGAAATCATCCATTCAATCATAAATTTCAAACTAATTTATTAAGAACATTTTGTGGTTCTTTTTTTCAGTTCAAACTCAATAAAAAATAATTTACAGATACTAAATACATAATTTAAATGTGTTGCAATGTAATTTGTATTTACAACATTTTTAATTAAATCGTATTATTTTAGAAAAAAATATAATTAATTTATAATTTATATTACATTAATTATGACATTTTAGAAATAAGAAAAAAACAGCCTAAACCACGCAAAACACAGACTGAAGAACTCGACATGTAATTTTGTAGACTTCGATTAAAAATTACATCAAATCAGTTTGCATGTTTCTATATTAAAATATTTTCAATTTGTTTTTTCATTTAATTTTGTTTAAATGTTACACTCAATTTATTGATTATTAATATTTAAATATTTTTTTATAAATTAAATATTTATATTTTTAAAAAATATGTTTAAATTATATAAAATTTGTTATGAATTTAATTTTTTTATCAAAAAAATATTTTGATTTCAGTAAAATATTTGAAATGTTTTTTTTTTGGTTTGTAAATTCCAATTTAGTGATTTTAATTTTAGAAATTTAAAAAAAATGCAATTTCGCCTTTTAAATATTTTACTGAAATTTTTTTATTTAATAATTTTTTTGGTTTATTTAAAAGTTTAATTAAAATGTAAAAAAAGTTATTTGGCAAAATAAATTAGTAAAAAAATGTGGAGAAGGACTTGTGTTATTATGCGGTTTAAGTGTTTAAATTTATAGAATAAATTAAGAAATAATTTTTTATTAAAAAAATTACATTTAGTTATTAATTAATTATTTTATATAACAAACAGGGTGTTTAGAAAAAAATATGTATTTTTTTATTACAAACAATTAGGATTTTTATATGGAAATTCATGCTGTTTTTTATTGAAAAAGAAATGGGAATTTACAAACATGTGACAAAAAATATGTGCAATTTACATTTATTTATTTAATTATTCTAATCAATTAGTTTAATTAATAATTTAATTAATTATGGTATTAAAAGATATTGTTTGTATTTTATACAAATATGATATAATTAATGTTTTATTTGAAAATTATGTTTAAGTTTTTCTATTCTAATTTGAAAACTACCGTAATGATTTTTTGGGAGGATTTAAATAAGTGCATATCCTTTTTGAACAATATTTATTGATTTCTAAATGCCCTGAGACATCCATCTGTCGCTTGAATCTAATGGAGCCAATAATAATTTTTCAATAGATAATTAAAAAAGATGCTAAAATCAGTGATGCTCAATATACAGATATCCTGAATCAGGAAATAAGACTACAAATTCTGCTAACTTTACTCGTACACTATTTAATGACTACTGCCCTGTTATTAATCTGAGCAGATCAAGCATTCATTCCATGTACATTTTGGGTGCTTCACTTCACTCAAAGGCAAATGTGCGGTGCACAACTCAGATTTAGATAAATATTTAGAAAATTGAATTACTATTGAATTACTATTTTTTTCAAATATTTTGAGTACTCAAATGCTATTTTAAATATGCATTTTATACCTTGTTCGAATTCTTTCTTGGCTTGGACTTTTCATTTGGAAAATCCCGATAAAACTGTTATTTTATTTTCCAGTATTTTCTAATCTTCTGCTAAACAAATTAAAGTTTTCCGATCTTTACTGCATAAATGTATAAATAGAAAAGGTTAAGTAAACATCTTTAATGTCTGACCTCTCAAGGCATCTTTTTAACACTTCAATTACTGTAATTTATAGTCTCAATTAATGCGATCGAACCACCTTAAAAAGCCAAGTGAAATACAACTACAACATCATTATTTTTCCGGAAAACGAACGAACGAACGAAATGTAGGATGGATAGGATCAGGGGGAGAATTAGTCCCCATACAAATGAATATTAAATATCGACTATTCGTAGGACTATTAGAGTGAGAATTAAAAAAAAATAGTCCCAATCACTTTTTTAAAGAATTGTTGTAGTGAACAAATATAGGGCAGATAGGACCATAAGGACAGATTTCCTTCATACAACACAAATTTTTATTGGCGAATTCTACAAAAATTTTCATATCTTAAACTATTTTATCTAGAGTTTTTTTTTTTTAATTTTGTCACTTTTCTATGAAACGACTTTAACTGGAAAAAGTTTTTGTCAATAGAAAAATTGTGAAATACATGACTTTGGCAGTGAAGCTTTTTTATATGCTTGAATTTTTCAGTAATTTACATTCTAAATGAAATTAGTGGAAATTCTTTCAGTGTTATAAAGCTACATTCTTCGGTTATCGGTATGTAAAATGTTATATAAATCCAATAAGTCGATGAAGTCATACATATTCTTCATATTCACAGTCCACTGTTTTAAATTGTAGTGCTTTCGGTATAAATCCCAGTGAACATTTTACGTAATATCAACAGCTCAGAATATATAACACCCTTTAGATCTAGACGATTTAGTTTCTCATTACTAGTTATAACACGATTTTCGAAACCAATTTCGACATATGAAGACGCCTTTCAAAGCATAACGGGTTCAAACCAAATTTCTTGTTTTTGTTTTGTTTGGGGGGTGTTGGGGGCTTGTGTTTTACCTGATCGTTATAATAATTTACCTGATCGTAAAATAATTTCTTCTTCAATGTTACGTATATTGAATAATTACTTTTAACGTCTTTTTTGCTTCAATTCTCAGGTGGCAAATTTGACAGAAAAGTTATCAACCCATATGATTAGGTTTTTGACCTTGATTGACCTCAATTTAAAATTTTTGTTTGAATTGTTTACTGATCTGGATAACTTAAAGTGTGTTTATAAACTGAGGTTTCCATTTTAGGTTCCTAAGGACCCGCCCCCAATTTGATTATAAGTTTCAATTTCAAAACATTAATACGCCTTTAACTTTGTAGCATTGTAGCCAGGAGCGTATATGTAACATTTTCTTTAATTATCATTATTTAACGGAATTCTTTTGTTTTATTCAAATTAATTAATTAAATTTTATTTCAATTATTTTAAATGAATTTTGCAAATACGAATGAAAAGCATTTGATTTATAATTAAGCTTTAAAAGCTTTTATTACCTTTTCGGTGGTATATGGTTTGACATGAAAAGAACAAGAAACTTTTTTCTAAAAAAAAGTTTAGACATTCCACGCGAAAATGCACAACACACACATATATATATATATAATATATAAAATTTATGACAAAAAAATGAACAACATTGTTGTTATATTGACAACAAAAAATATTTGTTAAAAACAAGTTTAAACTAAAAAACTAAAATAAATTACAATTGATAATATTTTAAACAACGATGAACTAACTTTTTTATTATCTAACAGAGATATAGAGAGAAAACAGTGATGAACAATTGTTGGCACCTTTTTTATACCCTACATCACCAAAGGTGGTGGAGGCGAAATTTGTAACGGACAGAAAAAATAGTGATACCACCACTTTAAAGTGTACCATTCGCCTCAAAATCACTTCCTGAGTCGATTTAAGCATATGCGTCCATACGGCTGTTTATGTAAAGCTTGTTTGCAAAGTACAGGTCACAGTTTCTTAACGAAATTTGGCACGTACTATTATTTTGCTCCATGGACGATGTCTATTGATATTAGTTGTGATCGGTCCATTATTTCATTTAGGCTCCATACAAATGTACCCCCGGAATGGAGGTTTTAGTCCATAAAAATCCTAAATATAAAACGATTTTTAACAAAATTTAGCAAAACTAAATCTTATTATATTCTTAAATTATGTGCTAAATTATACGAGGGTATTTATGCATCCACCCTTTCATATGTCACTTTAAAAATCGTAAATCGCACAGAACGTGGAAATTATAAAAACATTTCATCAAGTTAAGATTAACATAAGCCAAACCGATGTGCAAGATTTAACGAGGGTCGGTAATTTTTTTTATTCCCATATAATCCTCCAAAAAAATCCCTTAAAACGCATAAATTTCGAATAAATTTTAATATCGTAATAACACTTTGCACACATTAGAATTAATAAAGAAAACAAATTATACGAGGGCCGTTTATAGCTTGACCGACTATAACATTTTTACTTATTTTTAAATACAATTGTTATCCCATGATTAGAATATTTCTTTTTAAATTTTGCAGATTATTTATAAAGGAAAATGGATGGGAAATACGAAAACGAAAAACAAATTTTATTTTTGGTTTAATGAATATTTTATGGGAAACAAGTAAGAATTGGTCAAATCCGACGATGTAATACCCTACACCACAATATTGGTTATAAATGGTAGTTACAAAAAATACCGAACGACCCTCGTATAATTTGATTTACTGATGCGTTTTTGAAAGGATGTTTTACATGAGAGTTAGAAGAAATTTTGGACTGATCCTCGTATAAATTCGCACATCGATTTCCGTTTATATTTATTTTAATTTAACTAACTTTTGTCACGATACCAACGTATGTGAGAGATTTATGCCCTTCAAAGTGATATTTAGAAAGGCGGTTCTATGGAACCTATGAGAAATAATGAACTGATCCTCGTATAATTTGGCACATCTTTTTATTATTTTATTATTAGACTTACTTTAACTAAATTTCATTAAAATCACTTCATATTTAGAATTGTCATAAGCTTATAACTTCATTCCGGTAAAACATTTGTATAGGAGGTGCCTGAAATATTATAACGAATATCGCTTATTTCAATATACATGGAAAACCAACCGGACGGTCGGACAGACAGAGAGACGGACGGATATCGTTATATCGAATTTTGAAAGTATTTCTGAGTCGAATGGTATACCTACAAGTGGGTGTAACACCATTTGTCAGTATATTACAAACATCAGCACAAACGCATTACACCTCAACCACCTACGGTGGTGTAGGGTATAAAAAGGGTTTAAAATTAAATTTGCATAAGAAAAAGAGAATTACATGTTTTTATATTTGAAAGAATTTGAAAATTAAATAAAAAATAGTCTATTTTTTCAGTTTTTTTTTCTGATATAAAAATGGTGAAGGGGGGAGAGGGGGGAGGTGTGCATCACTGTTAACAAATAAAATTTATTTACATATTTTTGCTATAAAAAAGGATACAAAATGAGTAAGAGAAAACAAATTTAAATAAAATTTTAAACAAAGATCTATAGAAAAATTACATGCAAAATACACAGATATAAAACACGTACGCACACACAGATACAACAGGAAACAAATACATTAAGGTATAAAATTTAAAAATTTCCTTTTCTCTTCAAGAGTTTGATTAAATTTAAATTTGTTTAAATTATAATTTACATAAATTTGGCTTAATGTTAGGAAATAATGGAATAGAACATACACACATTCTCGCACACATATAAGGAGTGAGATCGAAAAATTCTTTACGGACATATAGGTTAAGAAAATTGGAACCACTCAACTTATAGTATTAATTTATTAATATAATTTACAATAAAATATAATTTTAATCAGTAGTGATGAAATTTAGACCTTTGAATGCTTGACCAACTTTTTGTAGGACCAAAAGTTTTAATAAAAACGTGTGTTAAGAATTTTCGGTCTCAGTCCTTATACACATGCAAATAAAATAATATTTATATTATAATATACACACACGAACATTCACATAAAATATAAGAGAGAGAAGATGAATATTCCGTTAAAATTAAATTCTAAAATATTTTTCTTTTCACACACATACTACCACACTCATACACCTACTTTCTTTTAAATCTCTCTCACACACACACATACATAATAATATTTATTAAACATTATGAAATAATAAAAGAAAAGTTGTTGTTTTTTTGTTTTACCTCTTGTGGTGGAACATCATAAGTTCGAGTACGTAAATCAACACGAGCATATGAATCGATGCAGGGTAAAATGAAGAAAATACCTAAAGTGGATTTTGGTAAAATGTTTTAATATTTTTGTTGTTGTTGTTGGAAATTCATTTGTTTGTGTGTTGATTGTTTGTTTTTATTAAAAAGTTTATTTGTTTGTTGTTTTTAGTGCATTATTTTTTTTTTCAATAAACAATAATAAAAAAACAAAACTTTATTTTAGTATTCTGTTTATTGTGGAGAAAAAAAGGTTAATGTACTAAATTAGTTATTAATATTTACCAGGACCCTTTGCGCCTCCTTGCATTAAACGACCCAATCGAAATATAACAGCTCTTTCATATTCTTGTACCACCTTTGGAAGAAACAAATAAATAAAGAGGAAATATTCAATTAATTAATGTTAAGATATTTGGGAAATAATTTTATTATGAGTAGACAGGGCTGTCAGATTTGGCAACAAAAATTTCAGATTTTAACAGTTTTGGAACCGACGATTTTTATTTTGGAAAAAAATTAATAATATTAAATTTTAAAGATTTTTATTTAATTTTTGGCGATTTTGGTAAAAAAATCTGACAACCCTGATAATACAGATTTTCTACTTTTTCACAAACGAAATACTTTTTACTTTAAATAGAGAGAATATACAACTTTAAACTAGAGGATGATTTAGAATTTCAATATGTTTGAATCATTTATAAACCTAAATGATAAGGACATAAAAAATGTCCTTTGAAATGGATTCTCTTTAATGTCCGTTATTACACCTGACACCCGTACAAATATTTATTGTTGAAATTGTTTAACAAATTTTATGTGGTTCCGGAAATATGGAAGGTTTTCAACTAGGTGATATATTTTCAGGAATAAAATGCTGATAAATTGTGATAATTACAAATATTTAATTAAAAGTCTTTTTAGCTTTCTTCAGTTGTATTGATTGAGTTAGAACACAGTTACAGATTCTCATTTTATTAAAGGAAATCCCTTTGACTATGCACTGTTTCAAACGATATATTTAATTTTGTATATTATTTTAAAGTATTCCGCAGGATAATATCTAGAGCCTACAATTCAAATCTCTGTTGAGGAAGAATCTATTGTATGACACAAATATAGATTCTTTACTAACACTTTAACAGTAGACATTTTACTTTTTCAATATTATTTCCTTTAAGTATCTTATCATCTTTATAAATTTCCTGTTTGTTTATATGTAAACAAAATCCCCCATTTGAAGGATTTGTCTGGAAAATATTTGTCAATTTCTTTAATAAATATTAAAGTAAAATATTCTTCGTTATTTCTATATTTTTTGAACAAAACTTTAAAGAAAATATTTATTTTACAAACTCAACAATATTATTTCCGGTTTTATTTAATATTTCTTTTTGATCCCCTGTTCTCAGTGTTAAATAACAAAAAAAAAAAAAGATACACCAAAACAATATTTGTGTGATGAAGGCCAAAATAAATATTTCTTCTCTGTCAAAATAAAAAATATATTAGGTCATATAGAAAGTAAAATCGCGTCAATTTCTTTTTAATTTTCTTTTACGGTTTCAAGAAAAATGCGATAATAAAAATAATTTTAGAACGTACTTTATTCTCCAATTAATTTGATCGGAATGACAACAATCGAATCATTTAATACACAATCCTTTATATTAGTTAAGGCAATTTCTTATAAGATTTTTTAAATTAACAGCTTTTTATCGGGAACACAATACATTCTAAGATATCTGTCTTTATTTATTTCATATTTAATCGTCCATTTGGATAATACTGCTCAGGGTCTTATTAAACTATTTGATTGATGAGATATTAAAAGAAATATTCTTCTTGCCCAAGGAATTTTGAGCTTATTTTATTTATAAATGTGAAAGTTTCATGAAATTTCTATTTCTGCAGACAAATCTCCCATATATCCCATACTACTCTCTTAATTGTGGCAGGTTTATATCTTGAATTGAAAGACAATTTCTGCAATACATCCAGAAATATTCACTATATGAAATATCTTCTCTAGGGGACACTTTACCCAAGTGTTCTATCCAAGAAACTCTCAAGCCATAATAACTTGAATTAAGTCCATATGCCACATTTGAAGCAATAATTAAAGAGATATTTAAAAACTTTGCCCTTAATATATTACAATAATCAGCTCTCTATCACACTTGTTAGAACAACATCAGAGATATAAGATATTTTATATCTCATGTGTAAGGAACCTGAGAGAGTGGTCCTGAATGATTTTTTGATGATTTATTTAAAGAATTGAACATCCAAGACGTCCAACTCCTTCAAAGCAACTCCCAGAAGAACTTTAACTACCCGAAATTTTAAAAACACACGTCCAAGGGCTTCCAACAAATCACTTGAAAATCTCTAATTTAAGGAAAATAACTTAATTTGACTAGAGGAAGCCAAGTTTAGATGAAAATACCTTACACATGAATTTAGTCCATATGAAAATGTAAGGACTTAACTATTTTTAAGGAAACAGTTAGTTGTATTTCATCTGATGTCAAAAATTTATGAAGAACCAAAAAAATCGATTTTTTACTATTTTTGAACACTGATTCTGGAAAAAGGGGGTCTATAAAAATTATAGTGAAATATGATGACATATTCTTGAATTTACATATAAATCTTGGTACCTTTTATTAAAAAAGAGAAAAAAATCTGCATTGGTCCATATTTTAAGACTTTACTTAGGTTGTTATAACCAGATATGATCCGATAATTGTCAAATTGGATTCATGTATAAAAACAGTTAAATTGTTAAATTGTACCAAATTTCAATAAAATTTATGAGTCTTATTAGTTTAAAACCCTTTTTTGGGAAGGGGTCTTATATATCATTGATTTAAATTAAAGAGTTTTACAAACTTAAAAGCCTATTCCGGAAAGGGAACTTATATGGAAGCTACTTCAAATAATGGCTGGAGCACAATCTAGTTTATTTAGATTTATTTTTAGATCAGAATAAATATATGTGTCAAACTTCACAATTATCTGTAAAATTGCGACCTACTCTTTTTAGGGTGTATCAAAATTTTGCTTGTTTTATCATATTTTCCTTTGCTTTCCGATTTCAAACATTTTGCGTACGATGATGAGGTACATAAAACTATTAAAATCCGGTTACTTTCCTTAAAAGTGAGTTATTTTCGGAAATTTTAGATTGTTGGGACGATATATAAGTCTTATAAATTGTTTACTAATAGACCAATAAAGCCGATTTGAAACAGGGAATTGCTTAGGGCAACAAACAAACAATGCAACCAAGTTTCATTAAATTTGGAAAATTATTCTAAACGAGTTTTAAACAAACGGACAGACTGACGGACATAACAAAATCGATTCAGATATTGATTTGATGCAGGAATATATTTTTTATGGGGTCTTAGATGTTTCTTTTTGGCCTAATTACTACTTGTGGTGATGGAGGTATAATAAGGATATTTTAAAGGCTTCGAGAAGAAAATTTAAGAGGTCAAATGTGCGTTGAGATTTTTACAGTCTCACTCTTTATTGACTTATAGACAGTTTTCTGTTGAAAGAAATATAAATTAATTAAGAATTTTCCTACATCTTTTACGATTCAACTAAAATGTACAATATGAGATCGAATTTTGTATAACCCAATATAATTTTTGTATGCGAATAAGTGTAAATCCGAAAAAATATATATTTATTGTGTAAAATAAAGTTGTTGTAGTTGTTTTTTTCTACACAGATATGAAAATAATATAGAAATTGTATGTAGAGAGAGAGAGATAGATAAACGTGACTTACTTTAAAACAAACAAATAAACTAAAAGGTAGCGTCAGTATACACAATGCCACCGATAGCAATATTAATATTGTGCCACATGTTGATGATTTTTCCGTTGTATCTTCTTCAGCTGTAAAAAAGAAATAAAACAATAAATATTGATTCATATCATTTTCAATATCGATATTGAAATAAATATATTTATAAAAATATAAAAATGCTGGAGAGAAGGATTTATAATAAATCAAAGAGTTTTTATGTTTGTATGTATGTATAAATGTTTTTTAGCTTAATATACTTAAAAATGTATTTTTTAAACCTAAAAAAACTATTATTTTGATAAAATTAAAGTTAACAAGTGAGAATACTTTATTCGGCTATGCCGAATCTTTAATACCCTCCTCCAAAATGAGTGTGAAGAAATACGTTATTTTTCGTTCAAACACGCTCACACATACACTTATGGACGTATACAATATATATGAAAAGTTCAAAAAAAAATTGTTTGAACTTACAGGATGCCTAAGATATCGGTCTATATCTTTTAATACACTAAACGAAAAAAGGAAAACTTAGTCCAAAATTCATTGATCTCTGTTAATTAGTGTGGATGTGAGCATGCCAACAACAAAGAGATAGACAGACATACAAACAGACGGACATAGCTAAATCGATTCATGAAAATGGTAAAGTTAATATACCCTCTTCACCACTCGCGGTGGTGGAGGGTATGCAAATATATTATGGTGAAAATATTTATTAAATACATAGAAGAAGATATAGAATTATATTTAATTTTATTTCAAAACTCTTAAATCTAAAAATTAATTAAAGTTTTTGCGATTTTTGTCGGATGATTTTAAAATTAATTTTCCCAATTATTTTTGTTCATTTAATTTTTATACCCTACACCACCATAGATGGTGGAGGTATTATTTGGTTGTGCAGATATTTGTAATAGCGCTATCACCACTTTTAAGTATACCGTTTGACACAGGATCACTTCCATTCGGTTGGCTGCCCATGTAAAGCTCGTTAGCAAAGTACAGGTCGACGTTTTGAATATGTATATAAATGATCTAATAAAAATAATAGCATATGCTATTATTTTGGCCTACTGAAATTGACTATGATCGGTCCATTATTTCATATTGGTTCCATAAAAATAACCCCTCGGAATAGGGATTTTTGTTCATAAAATTCCTAAACATGAAACAATTTTATTCAAATTTTGAGAAAATAAGTTTTACGTTATTCTGAACCGATGTACCTAATTATACGTGGATCGGTTCATTATTTCTTATAGGTTCCATAGATTCACCCTTTTAAATATCACTTTGAAACTTATAAATTTGTAATTTTTATGTCAAATTTAAATAAATACAAATCAAAATCGGTGTGCGAAATTATACGAGGGTCGTTCCATTCTTTTAAAACGCATAAATTTACATAAATATTGGTATCGTAATAATTTACTGCACACATAAGCATAAATAAGAAAAGTAAATTATACGAGGGTCGTTTATAACTTTTTCGTAGCAGTCATTTACAACCAATAATGTGGTGTAGGGTATTATATAGTCGGGTTTGACCGACTTTAACATTTTAACTTGTTCATTTTCAATCACTTACTAATGTTAAGATACACAATACGTGATTCGTGCTTTGGTGCTGGATCTGAAAATACGATTTTTTTCAAAAGTGTTAAAAAATAAAAATTCATTTTTTTCAATTTCACTCAACTACAGAATTTGCGCAGAAAAAACATCAAAAAAATTGAAATTGAACAACAAAAGTAATTAATTTCAATGAAAACGTTCATAAATACATTTTTTGTTTTCATTTTTTTTGTTTTCATGTTTGTGGTAACAATTCAAACTCAATTACAATTCGTTTTTTAAATACATTTTCCATTTGATTTGAATGAAAACGATTGTTTCGAATATTCGAATATACAAAATTATTTATTTAAACACATGCTCAATGTATGTATGTGTGAAAGCGTATAAGTGTTTGTGTTTTTGCGGATTTTATATTGAAAATAGTGTTGAAATGTATTTCAATATCAAAAGTGTGTTAAATACATAAATTTATAACGTTTGTATACGTGTGTATTGGAGTCATATTGACTGGTGCAGAATATTTAGTAACGAAATGTTTATTATTCAATTTAATTAATTTTAAATTAGATAAACGTTATTTTACAGAAAATAGGAAATTTATTTTAAAGGAAATTCTCTTTAATATTCTTAATTAAAAATTTCCAAAAATTTCCTTTTTAAAGGATCTTTTTCTATTGTGTTATTTGTAAAATATTTTCTAAAAATTTTTTATTTAAAAGATTTTTTAAATTCTCTCCTGAACCATTTTAAAATCTACCTTTATAAAGGATATTTTATAAGAATTTAATTATTTAAAGGAAATTTTGTTAGTATAACTTATTTAAGGAGTTTTTTTAAACTCCTTTATACTATAACGAAGTTTATTTTTATAGAAATTGGAAGAAAATTTCGATACAATTTCTCTTTATAGAATATTTTTGAGAAACATTTTTTTGTTTAAAGTAAATTTAAGTTTTCCAATTTATTAAAAGAAAAATATTTTGATAATTTTTGTTAAAAATTCTTCGTTAATATTTGGCTTTTATATTTTTGTTAAATAGTTTAAATTAAATATTATTTTTATAAAAATTTTTCGCAAAATTTTTCTTTTATAAAAAAAAATTTAGAGAAATTTTCATTTTATAGAAATTTTTCGATGAATTTTCTTTAATAGAAAACTTTCGTCGAAATTTTTCTTTTTATAGAAAATTTTCGTAAATTTTCTTTGATAGAAAATATTCTTTATATTTTCTTTTTAAGAAAATTTTCTTTAAATTTCCTTTTAAAAATATAGAAAAATGTAGAAAAGTTTTTTAATTTCTTTTATAGAAAATTTCGTTAATTTTTTTTAACAAAATTTTTAATGTCAAATATAATTTTCGTTTTGTTTAAATTTCATTTTATAGAATGTTTTGGTTGAATTTTCTTTTTATAGGAAACCTTCAATAAATTTCATTTTATAAAATATTTAAAAAAAAAGTTCATTTAATATAAAATGTTGCTAAATATTCTTAAACAGAAAATGTTTCGCTAAATTTTCTTTTTTGAAAATTTTTGTTAAATTTTCTTCTATAGAAAATTTTTGTTAAATTTTCTAAATTCTTCTTCTTCGTTTAAATTTTTCTTCTATAGAAAATTTTCGTTAAAATTTTCTTCTATAGAAAATTTTTTGTTAAATTTTCTCTATAGAAAATTTTCGTTAAATTTTCTTCTATAGAAAATTTTCGTTAAATTTTCTTCTATAGAAAATTTTCGTTAAATTTTCTTCTATAGAAAATTTTCGTTAAATTTTCTTCTATAGAAAATTTTCGTTAAATTTTCGTTAAATTTTCTTCGATAAAAATTTTCGTTAAATTTTCTTCTATCGAAAATTTTCGTTAAATTTTCTTCGATAGAAAATTTTCGTTAAATTTTCTTCGATAGAAAATTTTCGTTAAATTTTCTTCGATAGAAATTTTCGTTAAATTTTCTTCGATAGAAAAATTTTCGTTAAATTTTCTTCTGTAGAAAATTTTCATTAAATTTCTTCTGTAGAAATTTTCATTAAATTTTCTTCTGTAGAAAATTTCATTAAATTTTTCTTCTATCGAAAATTTTCGTTAAATTTCTTCTATCGAAAATTTTTCGTTAAATTTTCTTCTATCGAAAATTTTCGTTAAATTTTCTTCTATCGAAAATTTTCGTTAAATTTTCTTCGATAGAAATTTTCATTAATTTTCTTTCGATAGAAAATTTTCATTAAATTTTCTTCGATAGAAAATTTTCATTAAATTTTCTTCTATAGAAAATTTTCATTAATTTTTTTCTATAGAAATTTTCATTAAATTTTTTTCTATAGAAAATTTCATTAAATTTTTTTCTAAGAAAATTTTCATTAAATTTTTTTCTATAGAAAATTTTCATTAAATTTTTTCTATAGAAAATTTCATTAAATTTTCTTCTGTAGAAAATTTTCATTAAATTTTCTTCTGTAGAAAATTTTCATTAATTTTTCTTCTGTAGAAAATTTTCATTAATTTTTCTTCTGTAGAAAATTTTCGTTAAATTTTCTTCTATAGAAAATTTTCATTAAATTTTTCTTCTATAGAAAATTTAAATTAAATTTTCTTCTATAGAAAATTTAAATTAAATTTTCTTCTATAGAAAATTTAAATTAAATTTTCTTCTATAGAAAATTTAAATTAAATTTTCTTCTATAGAAAATTTTTATTAAATTTTCTTCTGTAGAAAATTTTTATTAAATTTTCTTCTGTAGAAACTTTTCATTAAATTTTCTTCTGTAGAAAATTTTCATTAAATTTTCTTCTATAGAATATTTTCATTAAATTTTCTTCTATAGAAAACTTTCATAAAATTTTATTATATAGAAAATTTTGTTAAATTTTCTTCTATAGAATATTTTCATTAAATTTTCGTTGAATTTTTTATTTATATAAAATTTCAATTTATAGAAATTTTTTTATAAATTTTAATTTCATATAATTTGTTCGTTGAATTTTCTTTTTATAGACAATTTTCAATAAATTTTCATTTTATAGTAAATTCTCGTTTATTATTTTTAGAGAAAATTTCGTTTAATTTTCATTTTATAGTAATTTTTAGTTATATTTTTATTTATAGAAATACTTCGTAAATTTTTATTTTGTAGAAAATTTCCGTTGATTATTTGTATAGAAAATGTTCGTTAAATCCTTTTTGATAAATTTTCTTTTTTATATAAAATTTTCTTAAATTTTCTTTTTTTAATGTTTTTATAATGACTTGAAAATATTTGTTTCTTTCATTTACGTCATTTGCGGTAATAACTGCTGAGTGTGAAGAATGTTGCGTATAAGCAATCTTTAATTAAAAGCCAATAACACTTATACGTTCTACATCTCCTTTAATAAATATCAAAAAAAGCTTTAAACTTTTGTTGAGAACAGGATGTTACCAAAAAACTTTTTTTAGTCAAAATTTCTCTACATATTAAAATATTTCAACATTCTGACACTAAAAGGTTTGACTTGTTTTCCAAATAAAAATTGCAAAAAAAATTATTAAACAAAAAAGTTTCACTCTTTTTCTCATTTTGATAGTTTTTTGTTGTTGTTGCTATTTTTTTAACAATATAAAGGACTTAACAATATGACAACTTGTAGAAATATCCTTTATTTTTTGTTTTTGGTTTAACTTTCTCTACAGAATAAAATCGAAAAAAGGACTTTATTGTATACGAGTGTCAACGAGTGATAAAC
>PYHX02000413.1:29237216-29287850 GCA_004302925.2 Cochliomyia hominivorax
TTTGACAGAGCTCAATGAAATTTGGCCTGAGTATTTCTTATAGTCCGTAGAAGTTTCCCATTTAAAAAAACATTCAATTTTAAAGACGTAGACCGATATCTGAGGCAACTTCTAAATTTAAGCCAAAAACTTGCGCAAAACTGCCATTTATAAATCGACAAATTAGAATCAAATTTTGTTATAAAATTGAGTTAAATTATTATCATTTTAAAAAATTATCAAAAACGGTTCAGTAGAAAAAAAAGTTGATTATTTGGAATGACACTTTAAAGGTTGTCAATTTGACAACACCCGTTATGGAATTCTTAACATTTGAAAAATACATTCTTTTAAATATCTGCTTTTAAATGAATTGTTGCAACTATTAGCATTAAACTTCTGTACATACTCACACACATACTCTAACATGTTTCTATTTACATCTGAATTCTTAACTTAATATGCAACTTCAATTTCTGCTCCAGCACCATTTTGCTGCTTGACATTTAATGCACAATGGGGCAGGTTAAAAAAAATTCTAAAATAGATATATAATTTCTGATTGAGATTTTACATATATTTTGCTGAGGATTATATCATTATAAATTAGAAAGATGGTCCCCAACAGCTGGTGGTACTGAGCTAAGGGATTTGAAACATAAGTATAAAATTAATTATTTTCTTTAACGAAATGTGAACAAGTTTCGGATGACAAATTTTAATACCCTTCACCAAATTCATATGCATTATGTTACATAAATATACATCAGACACACACACTTAAACACATCTACTAAAGCATAATGCACACACTGATAAATACGAACTGTTAAACAAGTAGAATGTAATTGTCAATTAAGAGTGACTATATGATTCCTTACAACAATACACAAGCGTGAAATATTATGAGCCGGACCCTCGTAAATTTTATTCTATGATTTGTGCTGGCACAAAATATACTTATTCAAAATATTATCGTAATATTCACTTTTATGAGAGATTTATTCTTCCCAGAAAAATTTAATGCAGTATTTATCTTTCAATCTTAAAATCTTTTAGGAAGCTAAGTCCATTTGCAGATCAAACCTTCTTAAAAATTGGCATGTAGATTTGGGCTAAAAAGAAATTATTTGTGCCTAATTTTATTAAAGTATCTCTATATCCAGTAGAAATGAGAGGCTATAACCTCATTCCGGAATCTTTATATAGGAATATGACCAATTTCAACAGGTTTTTTGTGAGACATCGGTCTAAAATATTTTCTCAGTAAACCGATTTTACATATATAAGGTCTGCTACTGACAATTAAAATGTACTTCAAATTTCATTGAACTGAGACCATTTAGCTTAGAAATAACCGAGCCCAAAGCAGACGGACTGATAAGCGGACATTCCTAAATTTATTCGAATTATGATTTGGTCCAAAATATATTCTTAATGGAATTTTGGATAATTTGTTTTTCTATTTATTTACATTTTACGGCGGCAGTTTAAGAATTAAAGAAAACATGATTTAATCCAACAAGAAGAAGGGTTTGAGCTAATTTTGAGCACATTTCAGAAGATCGAAATTTGCATACTTCTATTTAAGCCATGGCTTTTTTGGACATGTTTAGAACTAACAAATTTTACTCCAGTAGAAAATGTTATTGTTAGGAATTATCTTGCTTTGAAGTTCCTCAACTCTTTTCTAGAACAAGTCAGCTATATTCCTAAAGTTTACTGCTTCAATACTTTATAGCTTTATTTTCAATGGTTTTTTTATTCTTACCCATTGTGCATTTTTCTTTCATACATATGTAAGTAATTTATTTAAATGTTGGTCTAGTATATTCAAATTTATATTTAATACTTATAAATGTAAAAGAGAGAGAGAGAGGGGCCACAATAAAAAAATTCACAAGATAGTATTAAGATGAAGATAATAGAAAAAAAAACTACATGAATTTAGCAATATAAATTTTCCAAACACACACATTGAAAGTTACCTTCTACACAAAGATGTGTGAATATGTGAAACTACTAGAAATTTGTCTTAAGGTTTTGTTTCTCTTTTTGTTTTTGTATGTGAGAATATGTGTAAAGTTGTTGGCATTTTCTTATACTCATATAACATTCAAATGTCAAATGACCAATTTGTTATCGTTGCCAGACGTCAGGCTTTAACCTAACTTAGCCTCCTTGGCTGTAGCCTACGCCTTAGCATCACACATACATGACACGACTTATGGTGAATGAAAAAAAGGAGGAACGAAAACGAAAATTGCATTCAAAATAAAGTGAAAAACACCCAACCTACATAAAAACAATTGTTAAAGCATTATTAACTTTATTTACTGCCTAATTTGTTTTTATTTTTTTGCTAAAATGCTAAAACTACTAATATTTATAACATATTTATAACATTACTATATTTATATTTATAGAAAATATTTGAAATTATATTTAAAAGTTTTAAAATCTCTTATTATTAATCGAAAAGCTATAAAATAAAGTCATACCCAATTGAAATTATTTGCTATAAAATAATTTTAAATCATAACTAGAGATAAACCTAAATACTATTATTATGATTTAAGAGTTTATAACTTTTGAAAATATTATATTTCAAAATTATCAAATTATTTTTTCTAGTTCCAGTATTTAATACCTCTTAAGGTTCTGTTTTAAAATTATAACCCTGTTAGCCAGTAATAGTATTAAGCTCTTTTTTAATGTATGAGTTAGTACTTAAGATTATTTTCTTAATTGCTTTTAATTTATCTTTAATATGAGAATTATATTATAGTCGTTTTGTACTAGGATAAGAATATATAAGTATATAACAAGTAATAAAGAGAAATGGACAAATTAAATTGAAATAAAAAATACTTCTAAAGATGCGATATAAGAATGATGCGTTTTTGCAATAGAAAGTGAGTGCAAAACATATAAGAATGCTAAGTTCGGTCATGCCAAATTTTCAATATCCTCCACCACAAATGCTTTTGAAGTTAATACATTATGTTTCATACATACATACTCACACATATACATACAAAAGTATGAATTTTCTCTTTTTAACATAAAACAGCAACACTTAATGAGTCAAAAATTAGTTATAATTTAATATATAATGTTTTTACTGAACCGATTTTTATAATGTTTGCAATAGTAATGAAGTACAAATAACTTAATATTATGATAAGTTAAATTTCATTATCACTTTTAGATTTATAATTGAGAACTACACGAACGTTCTTCGCTTGAACTAAGAGGTTGCTTAAGATATCGGTTTATAGCTTTTAATATACTGAATCCATTTGGTTGGTTTTAAATAGGAAACTTCTCAGTGCTATAGCAAAAACCAAGTTCAAATTTCATTGAGCTCTGTCCGTTATTGTTGATGTGAAAGTTTCAAAAACAGACAGACGGTCACGCAGAAAGGCAGACAGGCAGACAGGCAGAAGACGGACATAGCTAAATCGACTCAGATTTTGATTTGATGTAGGCTTATAATTATATTAAGGTCTCTGAAATGATTACTTTTAAGCATTACACACGGAATGGCATAGTTAATATATCCCTCTTCACCACTTGTGAGGGCGGAGAGTATAAAAATATCACAAATTTTTTTGTAATGCAAATTGATTTTTTTCCCGAAATAATTGTTAAATTTGGAACTGGCAACTATTATTCAATGAAACTTCCCATAAATATTTCTAAGGTATTTCCAACAGATTTGGATTGTCACAATTTCTTAATGGATCCAGAAAACGATTGGGCGATCGTCAAGCTGGTTAAGTTGTGTACGATTTCTTTTAAAGAAATGATTTGATTGAGATATACATAAGAGTGAAATTGGTTAGTTAAGACCGACTGTAAATTACCCTACATCATGGTGAATATATAAGGATCCTTGTAAAATTTAATTCTATGATTTCTAGTTTTATGAAACACATTTCATTAAAATATTAAGAAAGATTAACATCATTTGAGGTCATATCTGAAGTGGACATTATATGAGGGCTATAGGAAATTATGAACTGTTCTTATAAAATTTGGTAAGATATCTTCTGGTTGCATAGATCTTAAATGGCTGGAAGATTATCACAATACAAACAGTTTTAGACACTTTTAAAAATATTTTCGTAAGTGTGTTTTTATTGGAGTTACCATCAAAATTTGGCACATAGATTTGGATTTATAAACAAATATATGTAAGAAAATTATTAAAAATATTATAATTTATGTGTGATTTATGGCATAAAAATCCATTTCGGTATGAAATATTAAATTAATAAATTTGAATAGAGTAGTATGCTTATGTATGTTCTTAAACAGGAAGTGATTTTGGGAGGAAATTTTGGGAGCGAATTTGAAGATGAATTTTTTTGGGAGCATTTTTCAGGGAGCAAATTTATTTTTTCAATTTTATCTTTGTCTCCAAAAATTTACCTTATATAGAGTGTTATAGTTGATCTGACGAAGGTTTAATTTACATAAAGATTGATCTTTATAGAATTAGGCTTTAAGTGTGTGGGATGTAATGAAAACTTTGAACCAATTTCGGAGGAGTTTTTCACAATTTTTTGCACTAAGTGGTCTCAATTCGGATCCTAAATATTTTTGGTACCCGAATCGTATATCTATGATTTTTTCCTTTCATTTTGAAATTCACAATTTTGCTCTGGGCTATATTTTTTCAAAAGTCTAAATCCGAGCACATTGTAGCGAAAATTTAATCTACCAACCCTATCAGAATTGCGTTAAAAAAATGTCCATTAGACTGGAACGTATTCTACTCTTTTGCTTATTCTCCATTAACCATATCCTGCAGTATAAAATTAACATTCTTAATAAAACATTTCACTGTAAGTAACAGACAATGTTGCATAATTTCACAGGAAATGCATGTTAATATAGATATGTTAATCAGTTACTAACGGATACATTTCATAAAAATCTATAATTATTTAAGAAATTGTAAAAAAATAATATTTTTTTTTATTATTTTACTAAAATTTAAATTTACATTAATTTTAGCTTTAATTTACTGTTTATTATTTAATAATTTCCATACTTTAACATAAAATTATATGTGTATGTATGTGTGTGGAGTTAAGAACAATTGTAGTTGTAGTAACTGCTAAATTCACAATGACAACTTTATAATTTCTTATGCTTAAATTGCAATTGCATGAAAAAAGTGTATGTTTTAATACCCTACACTACTACTAAAGAAAAAAATCATTAAATACCCTCTAGAGTACATAAAGACAAGTTCCAATTCTAAATCGGATTATTCCAAATTATATATAATGTGATTGGAATGAGACTTGCAAAATATTGGAAATCATGCAAATCAGCCTAATGATGTTATAGTTGGATATCTGACACAACCTCAAGGCTGAAGAAGAGTTAATATTGTGGAAATAAAGCTTTTTTAAATAACAATGTTCATAATTTTGTGAAGTTTATCCAGATGATTTAATGATATCTAAAGCACTTTGCTTCTTAGAACCAAAAAGATCGGTTTATGTTTATTATAGATCGATGTCGAAAACAACTTTAAAATTCATAACTTTAAAATAAATTTAAAAGTTTAAATATAATTTGTTAATATGATTTATCTATGTCCTAATGGTATTGAATCAATTTTATTAAAAAATTTTAGAGAACGACAATGGATGCAACTCATGACTATTTTTTATTGAAAATTAAAGTTATTATAAAATTGTGAACAGAATTCAAATAAAAATTCATGGTAATTGTTTTTGTAATCCAATGACTTTTGATCCTTAAAACCATAAAAGTTGATGGAGCGATATTTGATTTAACTTCAAAATTCAAATAGTGAAATTGACTTATTACGTATGGCAACCGAACATCAGCTGCGTTGTCAGTTGCCAAAATTATATTATAGATGGCAACTAGCAACTAAAGTTGTCAATTTCAGTTGCCAAATAGTAAATATTTTGGCATCTGTGGTTTTCTGGTTGCCTTAAATATTTTACGGCACTTGTTTTTAATTTAAAACCTAGAATTTTTAAATTATTTTTAGAATTATGGTATATTTTTCCAAATATAAAGTACAATATTATCAAAGATACAAGAAGAAAACAATTTTAGGCACTTTTCGAACAAATAGAGATAAGTAAATCCAAATATTGCTCGTGATATCCGGGCTAAGGAGCCATGATCCTTAGGTTTGTTTTTCCGTTAAAATAGTTTTATTTTTTTCTTATATTTTTAATTGCCAAAATGACAACTGATACCAGTTGCCACACATAATACGATCTCTTATTTCAGTTGCTTTGCATGTTGACAACACAACTGAAGTTCGGTTACATTTAATCGACCCATTAATTTATGGTTACCAAAAAAACAAGACCTTAATTCATTTTTAACACTTATCTATGGCACTTTGCTACTTAAAATCAATCCAATAACAATAAGTTTATAGACCGATATCCAACAAGCCTTAAAATTTATATTAAGAACTTTAAGAAAATGTTTAGATTTGAACATCAAACATCATAATCAAGCAATAATTGAAATGAAACCTGCCCAACTGATTTGATGATTTCCTAAGCTATTTCGGTTCAATAATAAAAATGTTATAGAACAATATCTGAGATAACCTCAATTTTGAAGGAAAAAAAATATTAAAAAGGAATAAATTATAGACCGATTTCAAAAGCAACTTAAAAATTTTAGAAAAGGTTCAAGTTAAATTCTTAACAAGATTTGAAATTGATTTTGAGATAGTTCAAATAAATCAGATCCAACGTATTTTGACTTTTACAATAATCAAAATCGGCCCAATAACAAAACGGTTATAGAGCGATATCTGAGGTAAACTCAAAAATTCAAGGAAATTTTTTGTTAAAATAAATAATAAAGAAATTTGAAACTTATCTAGATTGTTTATTATTACCTCAGGCACTTTGGTTCCTAAAAACGATCAAATTTGTCCAGAATCAAAATTCTTAAAACCGATAACTGAAGCAGTCTCCCCATAAAAACAAAAAATTCCAAAATTTAAAAAATAAAACCCAAAATGTCCACCGATTTAAGAAATGAATACGTTGAATTAACCACGCCCATAAAAGGCAGAGTAACGATATATTCCCATAGACTTAACAGTAGAGATGAGCAATACCCTGATTTTTGGATAACGCCGTTTCCAGTGCAAGTGATTTTTAATTCGCTGTACTTAAAAACAGTGACAGTGATTGCAGTATTTCAAAGGAGATGTTTTTATTAATAAAATTAAAGCTCAAGGAAAAAGGGTTAATAATTGAATTGAATATCTCTTTATAGAGTTCAGACTGTACACCGTAAGAAACGGATAATAAAGGATAAAACAAATACATTTGAGTATCTGTAATTTCATAACTGTTATATCATAATTTTAGTCACTGAAGTTACCAGTGATTTACCAATCTCAGTGATTAAATCACAGTCGTGAAAATATCGCTCATCTCTACTACACAGGCTAAGTACCAAAAAAGGGGACAACAAACAAACCTAGAGAAAACAGCTTAAAAGAGACTGGAAAAAGTGGAAGTCTGAACACTTGATAAAAATATTTTCGAAAGCCCTTTCATTGTTGCAGGAACAACCTTTAAAAGTTTATGACTTAATGAAGGGTATTAAGAGATCTTTCATAGCCGTCTATAATATTCACACTTTACTTTTTTTACGTTAAACCAGAGACAAGAAATGCAACAATTAAACTTATTTATGTGATAAAATACTGAATATAACAAATACGACTATAACTACAATACTCCAACAGAGAATACAAGACCTAAATATATAGAAATTAAAAACGAGGGAACGACAACGAGAGGTGTTCAGGAGTCATGAAGATAATAATAAAAATAAACTCTATTTAGTTCTAAGAGGTTAAATATGGTTTTTGGCTGCCATATGATTTTTAATATTCCACTAACGACACAAAAAGACAGACACAATTTTAATTTTCCATTACTCGAGTACTTGACTTGTTTGTTATTCTTATGGTTAAAATATGGTTGGAGGTTTCATTAGTTGTTGCCTGTTTGACTGCTACTTGCTTATAGCTCTTGCTCTTGTTGCCGCTGCTGCTGTAGCTGTAGCTGTTGATCCAAGACTGGGTGTGGATGTTGGCTTTTTTAAGATAAAATGTTGGTTGTGGTTATTTCATTTCATTTTTTTTCTTTTTTTCACAACAGATACACTTTGAAATGATCTGTTTTTTATCTTTTAGTTGTGTTTTATTTTCTTTTTTTGCATTTAATTTATAATTATGTGCTGGAGAGAAGAAAAAAAAACCTAAATGTACAAGAGCCGTATGTCTGCATTTTAATGATAAAACAAACGTTTGCCAGTTGTATCTAATGAAATAGATTTGTTAGTAGTTAATCAGATGAAATTAAATGAAATAAATGTAATAAATGTACATTAGTGTAAATTACAGTGATGCAAAAAAATATATATGCAAATTAAGAGAAAAATCAAAGTATAAATCATTCAAATTGAATAATTAACAAAGGTATTGCAACATAATCAAAATGTAATAATTCGTAATAATTCTTATTCCATGTGGAAACCTTTTTATTACACTTTAAAAAGAGTTTTTAATAGTTGTTTCAGTCGATAATTTTTGGAATAGTTTGTCATTATCATTTAGCTATAGATCTGAATAATTTGAGTGATTGACATCTATTGGAATAAAATATTTTTACTGTTCATGAATGGAGTCAAATCGAGACCACTTTGATGCGGAAATTTATTATTTTTCTAATTGTTCAGTCGAGGATAAATATATATGAACATTTACAACTGATCGAGGGCCTTAGAACCAACTTGTGACCACTTAAGAGAACGGAAGAAATCAAGAGAAATATGTACACTTTAAATAATTAATTTTTTTAATTAATTTTTTTTCTGTTTCACTCACACAATGTTACATGTATATAAGTGAGGGTGCACATAACTGTTTTAGGGGCCTTGAACACTGTTGCCAGATTTCACGATTAATCGTAATGTTGACGAATTTATGAGCCCAAAATGGCATTTTGTCGATTAAATGATTTATGGCCCAAATTTAATGAAATTTTCTTAAGCAAAAAAATTTTGAATTTAATATTTGTTATTAAAAGTTTTTGTATAAATCCATCACCAAAACTTTTGGACTTAATTGAAATTTTCTGCCCGCCTTTATTAAACTCAATTCAATAACAATTACTTAAAGTCCATATAATAATGATTTTGGTATAAAATCGTTTCAGTAACAATCAACTGATTTATCTGTATTACATTTTTTCTTCGTTTTTTAATGTCAACGTTAAAAAATAAATACCGAATCTGACAATAAGACTTAATAGGTTTTGATCTGCTTATCTGTTCAGTTATTTTGAATGAAAATTTCTTAGTTAATGGAGGAAGGTATACCTTTCTCTTAGTTTTTATAATCTTTAGTTCGAAAGAAAAAGTAAGTATCTATAAAGTGCTTCATTTCAATGAAGTTTTTAGGGTGATTCTTGGTGCTACACATATTGTGATTATCCGGTTTTGATAAAGTTTTGTATATTTTGATTTTATAAAATTTATTTTATCTTTTTCTTTTGAGTTTCGAGGTTAACTTAGTTACCAGTTTATAACATCTCAGTTAATGGACCAATATTAAGGGTTTTAATTGTGTAGGACAATAAGAATAAGTCGGTTACAATTTTATCGAACTGTGATATTTTTTGTAATTTTGGATATTTTTTTTTTGAAATGTAGATTATTAAATTGTAAGTGACACCATCAGACAGACGTAACGCAAATTTAGATCGGACTGTAGGAGAATTATTTATTATGATTCAGATTAACTGTTTTTCTACACTTGAGTTGGTAAGAGAATAATAAAGTCTGATAACAAGGAAGCCAGTAGACCAAGATGTTGTGAATCCTTCTCGATTTTATTATCGTGCTGTGCTGTAAAAGATTTATTTGTCACACACTAGCGGCATATCACACCCACAGCACCACCACTGCATTAACGGCTAGTGTCACTCAAATCACTCTTGGCCTTGATCAGCAGATGGTATTCTCACAAAAGGCTGTGACATTTTCATTCATTTCGATATCTGCCAAGATTCTTTATTCTCTATGTTAATATTTATTTATGATCGATTTTATATTGTCAAGTTTTTAATAAAATCAATTCATCATCGAATGTTCGCTTGGTGGTAAATATTATTTTACCAAAATAAATCACAAAAATATGCAACTATTCGATAAATGGCCAAATTGTTTTGGATGTCATATACATATATTTTAAAAAGCATCAATCCAAGATTCCCATATTTTCATACGACCAATACTCTAAATCCCTCCGTATAAGTAATTTTTAAACCCTCCATCACCACAAGTGGTGAAGATGCATCAAATCAAAATCTCATTCGATTTAGCTATGTTCGTCTATCTGTCTATCATGTTGGCACTCTCACATCCACAAAAAATTGACAGAACTCAATGGAATTTGGCCAGAGTATTTGATATCGGTTTAATATAGTAAATGATATAGACCGATATATAAGGCAGCCCCTAAATTCAAGAGAAATTTCAATCATAAATTGAATGAAGTTTTGTTGTAAGATTAAGATATATGTACCTCATTAATATTCCAAAAAAGTTATAGTGGAAAATATAAGTAATTTAATGGCTCATTAGGGTTTTTGATTATTTATATGAGTGTGTATGTAAGAAACATAACATTTTCACTTCATACGCATTTTTGGTGGAAGGTTTCGAACACTCAATAAAGCTGAATATAGCATTCGAACTTGTTTTATTTCACACTGTTAACCAGGATGTAAATGACATTTTAGTACAGCAGCTTAAGCATCATTAAATTTAGTATGTTTTTTTTAACATCAAGTCAAAAAGAGATAAAAATTAAATACCTTTTTTAATTTATAAGCAAAACTATAAAAGCGAACTAAAATAAAATCTGTCATTTTCATAATCTGATACATTGTGTAAGGTCACTTATTGCAAAAATGCGATACCATAATATATTTTAGGAACATTTTTTTTCTGTCTTTAAACAAAAAAATTCAAAATGAAATAAGAGAGGAAAAGAAGAAACAAAAGAAATATTATACGTAAAATAAATTGAAACAATGGAAACTTACAAGACTTCTTTTGCATCAAACAACAAATAAACTGTAATAAAAAAATCTACTCCTACACAACAACAAAAGAGACAACATTTTATAATGAAATAAAAAAAAACCCCTAAAATAGTCAAGAGTTGACAAAAAGACTTGCAACAGTTTTTAAATATTTTAAGTTGTTAAAACATGAATTTAAAACTTTTTATTCATTGTTTTTATTACACATTTGTTTTATTTATTTATATAAAGCGTCAGTCAGAGTTATTTAATATAAAATAAATAAACATTAAGTTTTGGAGGGGAGACCCAAATAACAGAGAGTCATAAAGACAGACAGACATACAGAGAGAGAGAACATTAAATAACAATTTAACTGACACAAAATGTTACCGGAAAATCAACATTAAAATCAGCAAACAATACCGCAATAATAAATTAAATAAGTACAACATTATAACAATAATAATAATAACAATAACAACATTATCAACAGTAGATAGGATCAGATTCTATGGAGATCCAAAAAAAGAGATCAGTAATGAATGAAAGAAATCTAGAATTATTCAGTCTATTTTTATTTTTTATTTTTCTGGTGTTTTGTACTTAATCTCCCGGATCGCCACAAAGTTAGAATGATATTACGGAGAGGCAGCGTTGCCAGAAAATGTGTGAGGAAAATCATGACATGAAAAGAATCATCATTTTAGAAGAAAAGTCACAAAAAAAGAAATATATATATATATATATATATATATATATATATATATATATATATATATATATATATATATATATATATATATATATATATATATATATATATATATATATATATATATATATATATATATATATATATATATATATATAAAAATTTGGACTTGAGCAATAAATTTTCCTTTCATACGATAATAAATTTTATTGAGAAAATATTTTCAAAGGATTCGCAAAAATTCGGTAAAATGTTCATAAAAATAACCCGGTTACTGATTCAAATTAGCAAAATTTTCAAAGGATTCGCAAAAATTCGATATAATATTCATCAACAAAACGACTTTAACTGTTGTTCCTGACTGCTTTTTAATAAAATTTTCAAAATTTGTACTTAATTCAAGGATAATAAAATAGTTCACGTCTTTCCATTTTAGTTTAATTCTTTTCCATGAAAATAAGACCCATATTACGACCACATTATCATTATTCAGATTATACTTTTCTCATCAAAAATGCTTAATCTCGTTTGAAGAAAAGCGATTTGAGAGAAAAACCGAAACCTACTTTTTTTATAAAGAAAAATCATCATTTTGGTAAAAATTTCATCAAATCATCATTTATCTCAAAAAATCATCAAAAATGTGATGAAATCATTATTCTGGCAACGCTGCAAAGAGGAGATATTGTCTCTCTTTGTTTATTTGTCGTTTTTTTTTCAATAATTTCGCAATAATTTCAGAACTTCTTATCATAAAACTTTTACTACTGTAAAACTGAAGTATCACGCAGCTGGCCAGCTAGATCTTCTCCTTTTGTCATACGAAGGTAGGTATTCTATATCTCTTTGTAGATCTTTGGCTATGCCTATTATTTTGTCACTTTTTCTTAATCAAAAGCTTAATCAACCAATCTTTTATAACGTTTAGAAATCATCTTTCTATTTCAATATTGACTATAGAATCAGATTTGAATGATCACGTCATATTTTTTTTAGAAAAAAGTTTAAACTTATTTTTTAACGGTAAAATTTAGAAATCGATTTTTACTTAGGAAAGAAAGTGTTGAAATGGACATTTTGTTCCAAAAAATTAATATCGATTTAGAGTGAAATTTATGTTTTGCTAAGGAAAAGTCCAATTCAATTCTTTTTAGATAAAAGGGCGAATTATGATCAAAATGAGTGTCATGAACCCAACTTGGTCCTACAAAAAGTATTTAAGGCTCTATCGTCAACTGTTTCCAGTGTTAATAAACAGTACCTGGAGAAAGCAAACCTCGTTGAAGTTCAAAAGGGTTTACAACACATCCGGTAGAAAAGCAGCTTGGTTAGTACAGTGTTCAGACTTGGATCAAACGAAAGTTAAAGCTAAAACATGTTTATAAACATAGAAGGCTCAGAGAACACAACTTGAAGTCACATTTATTAAAAATAATGGATAATCTGGCAGATTTTTCGCAATTTTCTGGTCCAGAATTTCATGTGCTAATGTTCGGCGGCAGAAAAGTTTGGAATCCAAAAGCAGATCAAATTTCTCAAGAAGATCTTGGCATTGGAAGCAATATGCAGTTACAGCAAAAGAAGCCAATCATTTATTTCAACGGGCTCTATAAATAGCATAATTTACATCAAGAAGACCTGACTTTACATTTTGTCACTATGGTAAAGGAAATCTTGGTTGGTACAAGAACATAATGTGGTATTTACACTAAGAGAGGCAATTCCTCGAAGCTAAGACCAGTGGAGAGATGTTGGGTTTTTGTTTAAAGAGAAGACCACATGAAATGTGTCCAAAAGTGTGATAAATTTTAAACGGAGATGGAATACCATTTCGCGAAAAGTGACAGAAAACCCTGTAACAACGTTATTGGAAGGGTTTCCGAGAAGGCTTAGAAATTTGATCACAAATTGTGTAAATTCCAATAAAATAAAAAATTAAAACTGTACGTTTAGTAAACTGTATTGTATATATAAGTTAATAATTTTTCGAACAGAACGAAACTGTAGCATTTGAATCCCGGAATCTAGACCAGCTAACAAATTTGTTTAAACATATCTGATTAATATTTTAGAGACACTTTTATTTTGAGCTCAAATGGCAAAAACCACTCACGACCCATAAATTTGTGTATTAAAATCGTAGGGAAAGTAATACCCTACTATTAGGGCCTTAATTTTTTTTAGGAGGGTGATAATTTACCATATTTAAGTACTCTTATACAAATTTATTAGATTCATATGTTCGCCCTTGATTTAAATCGGACAAGATCAAATGATCTTTGGACAAGAATCGAAATTTTGTAATTTTCATACTTTTTTGCCAGTCCCAACAAATTTCTTCCTAATTTAGATACTATTGGATCGGTCTAAGTTTATTCTCTCGGATTTTTATTTTTTCAAATTTTGATCTTATGAATAATAATATTCAGAATTTTTTTCGAATATTCTTCAGGAACCCGTCTAATGAGACAACAAGGACATGTTTTATGAATAAACAGATAACTACAACAATTAAAGCCGGCATTAAATTTTATTTAAACAAGAGTTCAGAAGTTTATAATGCCAATTAAATATGAGAGAAGTTATGCTCTTTTTAATTCGGTAGAGAGAAACCGAAAGAAGATATATTTGTTATTTAAGTTCTAATTAGGAAATTATATACAATTGAACTTTTTTAAATGTATAAAATAAACCCATTTTCTCTGGATCTGCAATAGGTTTAAAAAAATACCAAAAATTTGACATTTGGTAGACAATGTTAATATATCTTTAATTGCAGTTAAAACAACAACATCAACCGCAAAGTAGAACAACATGTTCACGAAGAGAATCTTATCGCATTAAGGCGGGGTGAATGAATAAAGAGTGTTGGATTGTAAATAAAACTAGTGATTCTTGATCTGAAAATGAAACAACACTCACACTCACACACATACAGAGAGAAGTCATAAACATGTTGTGTGCTGATACTATAAAGTTGCAGATATTATTGTTGTTTTGTTTTTATTTAATATTTTGTTGTTGTTGTTGTGGTTGTTGATTTTATGTTGCTTATTTGTTGGATGGTTGGTTGATTGCATGGATTCATGCATGATTGGTTGCTTTAATGCTGATTTAGCCGATTGTCGAGTGAAAGGAAGTTGACCTTTAAAAAAGTTTTTTATTTTATTTAATTTTTTTTTATTTTATTTTTTAGTTTTTGCATTTAAATAAAATACGTGTTTAAATGCATAAACAGCATCTTAAGATTAATAAAATCAAACTAAATTAAAAATCATGGCAAAAATAAAGAAACCAAAAAATATTAAAAAAAATAATAAATTTATTTAATTTGCATAAAATTAATAAATGAATATTAATTAATTTATTTCTTCTAAGAAAAGTTGATTCTATTTAAATTTTTAATATTCTTTTTGCCATCATTATGTAACCATAATTTTAATTATCTTAATTGACGCATTTCAAACTCATTTTATAAGATAAAACAATAACAAGGAAGAATGTTATATTCGGCTGTGTTGAATCTTAAATACCCTCCATCACTAATATTATGCTTAAACGCCAATTACAGAAAAGGGCCCTATAAAAGCTATAGCAATTAATGGAGCGAGATAATATATATTAAAGACAGTTAGAAAACTTATCGGCCAAATTTCAAAAGTATTGGGGTTTACTAAGGTGGTTTATAAGCAGATGGAGCGTTATGGGGGAGCTTAAGCAATATTTGGACCGATATTGTTCAAAATAATAACGTATTTACAGGAGTTCTAAGAAATTTATTGAGCCGAATTTCAGCAAAATTTTTCCTTATTTAATTGAAGTTTTATAAGCTCAAACACGTTTTCCGAGAAGGGGCGTTAAATGGGTGTTAGCCAAAATATGGACCGATATTAAAAAAAAACATATCACATTTAGGAAATTAATTGTGCCAAATTTCAATAAAATCGGTTCATATTTAAGGCCTTGTATGGGAGCTAGATCAAAGAATGAATGCTAGATCAATGAATAATTGTTTCAAATTAAAAAAGTCTAAACATTGCGAAAATTTTACACATTTCCGCTTATAACTTCTTTCTATTGATCCGGTTTTAATGATTTTTTGTACGAGTATGATGAATATATAACTGTATGTTTAAGTTAAATTTTTTTCAAATCCTGTTACTTTTTGTTGAAAAAATTTAGAATACTACATTTTCGAAATTTTGAAGTTATCTCAGATATCGCTCTATAACTTTTTTGACAATGAATTTGATTTATTACTCCAGGCATGTGAATGTATCAAACAGACAGACGGGACAAAAGGATTTAGACTCAGATTTTGTTATGAAACAATAATATTTGGGGTCTGAGATGATAATATCTTGGCGTTACACACGGAATGATAAAGTAGTGAAGGGTATAAAAAAGCCTTTATTTTTTTTCCATCCATCTGTTTTCTTTTAAGATCCACTTTTGTTGTTGTCCAAATAAAAATGCGTAACGCAATTAATTATTAATTGAACTTGACGTTTTGATGGCTTTAATGCCCACATTTATGTTACAAAAACATACTTAAATACAAACAAAAATAACATTATTATTACCTTGACTTACAATTGAGACAATCAGTCAACCACTCAGTCAGTCATTTACTCAATCATTCATTCATATTAGCCACTTTGTCATTAAGCCAGACATTGAAACTGGTAACCGATTTTATAAATAAATCGTAATCGAATTTTATTAAAAATCTATATTTTTTATATTTAATTGTTTTTTGCGTTTTAATTGCATTTGTTACAGTTTTTGTTGATGCTGTTTTATTTGATTTCTTCCATTTGGAGTTTAACGCTTTAATGTGAATATAAATTATTATCTGGTGAATTGTTTATGACTTCATTACTTTTTCACAAAATATGATGTAGTTATGATTAATCTTATTTTGTTGTTGTATCCGGTTATGATTAAAGGATCTGAATGTAAAAATATTTCAGAATCTTTACGTATAAAATTTTTTCTATATAAAAATTTTCGATAAAGAGAAAATTTTGCCAAAATTTTTCTATTTAGAGAAAATTTTCGAATAAATTTTCTATTTAGAGAAAATTTTCGATAAATTTTCTATTTAGAGAAAATTTCGATAAATTTTTCTATTTAGAGAATTTTCGATAAATTTCTATTTAGAGAATTTTCGATAAATTTTCTATTTAGAGAATATTTTCGATAAATTTTCTATTTAGAGAAAATTTTCGATAAATTTTCTATTTAGAGAATATTTTCGATAAATTTTCTATTTAGAGAAATTTTCGATAAATTTTCTATTTAGAGAAAATTTTCGATAAATTTTCTATTTAGAAAATTTTCGATAAATTTCTATTTAGAGAAAATTTTCGATAAATTTTCTATTTAGAGAAAATTTTTATTTAGAGAAAATTTTCGATAAATTTTCTATTTAGAGAAAATTTTCGATAAATTTTCTATTTAGAAAAATTTTCGATAAATTTTCTATTTAGAAAAATTTTCGATAAATTTTCTATTTAGAGAAATTTTCGATAAATTTTCTATTTAGAGAAAATTTTCGATAAATTTTCTATTTAGAGAAAATTTTCGATAAATTTTCTATTTAGAGAAAATTTTCGATAAATTTTCTATTTAGAGAAAATTTTCGATAAATTTTCTATTTAGAGAAAATTTTCGATAAATTTTCTATTTAGAGAAAATTTTCGATAAATTTTCTATTTAGAGAAAATTTTCGATAAATTTTCTATTTAGAGAAAATTTTCGATAAATTTTCTATTTAGAGAAAATTTTCGATAAATTTTCTATTTAGAGAAAATTTTCGATAAATTTTCTATTTAGAGAAAATTTTCGATAAATTTTCTATTTAGAGAAAATTTTCGATAAATTTTCTATTTAGAGAAAATTTTCGATAAATTTTCTATTTAGAGAAAATTTTCGATAAATTTTCTATTTAGAGAAAATTTTCGATAAATTTTCTATTTAGAGAAAATTTTCGATAAATTTTCTATTTAGAGAAATTTTCGATAAATTTTCTATTTAGAGAAAATTTTCGATAAATTTTCTATTTAGAGAAAATTTTCGATAAATTTTCTATTTAGAGAAAATTTTCGATAAATTTTCTATTTAGAGAAAATTTTCGATAAATTTTCTATTTAGAGAAAATTTTCGATAAATTTTCTATTTAGAGAAATTTTCGATAAATTTTCTATTTAGAGAAAATTTTCGATAAATTTTTATTTAGAGAAATTTTCGATAAATTTTCTATTTAGAGAAAATTTCGATAAATTTTCATTTAGAGAGAAAATTTTCGATAAATTTTCTATTTAGAGAAAATTTCGATAAATTTCTATTTAGAGAAAAATTTTCGATAAATTCTATTTAGAGAAAATTTTCGATAAATTTTCTATTTAGAGAAAATTTCGATAAATAATTTCTATTTAGAGAAAATTTTCGATAAATTTTCTATTTAGAGAAAATTTTCGATAAATTTCTATTTAGAGAAAATTTTCGATAATTTCTATTAGAGAAATTTTTCGATAAATTTTCTATGAGAGAAAATTTTCGATAAATTTTCTATTTAGAGAAAATTTTCGATAAATTTCTATTTAGAGAAAATTTTCGATAAATTTTCTATTAGAGAAAATTTTCGATAATTTTCTATTTAGAGAAATTTTCGATAAAATTTCTATTTATAGAAAATTTTCGATAAATTTTCTATTTATAGAAATTTTCGATAAATTTTCTATTTAGAGAAAATTTCGATAAATTTTCTATTTAGAGAAAATTTTCGATAAATTTTCTATTTAGAGAAAATTTTCGATAAATTTTCTTTTAGAGAAAATTTTCGATAAATTTTCTATTTAGAGAAAATTTTCGATAAATTTTCTATTTAGAGAAAATTTTCGATAAATTTTCTATTTAGAGAAAATTTTCGATAAATTTTCTATTTAGAGAAAATTTTCGATAAATTTTCTATTTAGAGAAAATTTTCGATAAATTTTCTATTTAGAGAAAATTTTCGATAAATTTTCTATTTAGAGAAAATTTTCGATAAATTTTATTTAGAGAAAATTTTCGATAAATTTTCTATTTAGAGAAAATTTTCGATAAATTTTCTATTTAGAGAAAATTTTCGATAAATTTCTATTTAGAGAAATTTTCGATAAATTTTCTATTTAGAGAAATTTTCGATAAATTTTCTATTTAGAGAAATTTTCGATAAATTTTCTATTTAGAGAAAATTTTCGATAAATTTTCTATTTAGAGAAAATTTTCGATAAATTTTCTATTTAGAGAAAATTTTCGATAAATTTTCTATTTAGAGAAAATTTTCGATAAATTTTCTATTTAGAGAAAATTTTCGATAAATTTTCTATTTAGAGAAAATTTTCGATAAATTTTCTATTTAGAGAAAATTTTCGATAAATTTTCTATTTAGAAAATTTTCGATAAATTTTCTATTTAGAGAAAATTTTCGATAAATTTTCTATTTAGAGAAATTTTCGATAAATTTTCTATTTAGAGAAAATTTTCGATAAATTTTCTATTTAGAGAAAATTTTCGATAAATTTTCTATTTAGAGAAAATTTTCGATAAATTTTCTATTTAGAGAAAATTTTCGATAAATTTTCTATTTAGAAAATTTTCGATAAATTTTCTATTTAGAGAAATTTTTAAATATTCTATTTCGAGAGAAAATTATAATATTTTATAGAGAAAATTTTCGATAAATTTTCTATTTAGAGAAAATTTTAGATAAATTTTTCGAAAATTTTTTATTAGATTCGATAATTTTAGACAAAATTTCGATTTTCCAGTTTAGAGAAAATTTCGATAAATTTTTTAGATAAATTTTCGATGATAAATTTTTAGAAGATAAATTTAGTCGAAAATTTTCGATAAATTTTCTTTTAGAGAAAATTTTCGATTTTTCCATAGAAAAATTTCGATAAATTTTTATTAAATTTTGATTTTGATTTTAAATATTTAAGAAAATTTTCGATAAATTTTTCTATTTAGAGAAAATTTCAGAGAAATTTCATTTAGAGAAAAGAGATTAAATTTTTTTATAAAAAATCGATAAATTTTATTTAAAATCAATTTTATATTTAATTTTCTATTTAAATTTTTAATTTTTTTTATGAGTTTTATTTGATTTTTCATTTATTTAGCAAGATAAATTTTTCTGAATTTTTTCATTATTTTAGAAAATTTAGATGAAATTTTGTTTTTTCTATTTAGATTAAAATCGAATAAAATTTTTATTTAGAAAAATTTTCAATAAATTTTCGATATTTAGAGAAAATTTTCGATAAATTTTCTATTTAGAGAAAATTTTCGATAAATTTTCTATTTAGAGAAAATTTTCGATAAATTTTCTATTTAGAGAAAATTTTCGATAAATTTTCTATTAGAGAAATTTTCGATAAATTTTCTATTTAGAGAAATTTTCGATAAATTTTCTATTTAGAGAATATTTTCGATAAATTTTCATTAGAGAAAATTTTCGATAAATTTTCTATTTAGAGAAAATTTTCGATAAATTTTCTATTATAGAGAAAATTTTCGATAAATTTTCTATTTAGAGAAAATTTTCGATAAATTTTCTATTTAGAGAAAATTTTCGATAAATTTTCTATTTTAGAGAAAATTTTCGATAAATTTTCTATTTAGAGAAAATTTTCGATAAATTTTCTATTTAGAGAAAATTTTCCGATAAATTTTCTATTTAGAGAAAATTTTCGATAAATTCCATTTAGAGAAAATTTTCGATAAATTTCTATTAGAGAAAATTTTCGATAAATTTTCTATTTAGAGAAAATTTTCGATAAATTTTCTATTTAGAGAAAATTTTCGATAAATTTTCTATTTAGAGAAAATTTTCGATAAATTTTCTATTTAGAGAAAATTTTCGATAAATTTTCTATTTAGAGAAAATTTCGATAAATTTCTATTTAGAGAAAATTTTCGATAAATTTTCCTATTTAGAGAAAATTTTCGATAATTTTCTATTTAGAGAAAATTTTCGATAAATTTTCTATTTAGAGAAAATTTTCGATAAATTTCTATTTAGAGAAAATTTTCGATAAATTTTCTATTTAGAGAAAATTTTCGATAAATTTTCTATTTAGAGAAAATTTTCGATAAATTTCTATTTAGAGAAAATTTTCGATAAATTTTCTATTTAGAGAAAATTTTCGATAAATTTTTCTATTTAGAGAAAATTTTCGATAATTTTCTATTTAGAGAAAATTTCGATAAATTTTCTATTTAGAGAAAATTTTCGATAATTTCTATTTTAGAGAAATGATAATTTTTTTTGGAATTTCGATAAATTTTCCTATTTTAGAGAAAATTTTCGATAAATTTTCTATTTAGAGAAAATTTTCGATAAATTATATTTTTTTTATAAAAATTTCAAAGTTTCGATAAATTTTTCGTCTTATAAAAAACTTTTCGTTAAGTTTATTGATTTATAAAAAAATTTCTATAAATTCTAGATTTATAAAAATATTTTAAATAATTTTTCTCTTAAAATATAAATTGCTAATTTATAAAGATTTAAACATGTTTTTATTTTTAAATTGTAACGTTTATCAATAAATTTAAACTTTATTTTTGAATAAAAAAGAAACAATTAAAAAATAAATAAAATCAATATTTACCTACAATTAAATTAAATCAAATTTAATTAGTTATGTGAAGTTGTTATTTATTATTTTTTTTATTTAATATTTTTTTATTATTTTTATGTTTTGTATGTTTCCTTTGGCTCATTAAAAAACAGTAAAACAACAAAAAATGACAAAATTTCAATATAAATTAAAATATCAATGAAAAACAGTGGCACCTTTAATGTCAAAATAATAAGATGAAATTTCAATTATTTAATAAAGTTTGCGATTTTTTAGAAAATGCTATAAAATTATATTTGTTTGCTATAAAAATTTGTTTTTTTTTTTGTTTTTTTTTTTTTTGTAATTGATGAACCTTTGATTTTTCACTGTTTTTGGAAATATATAACAGTTTTCACCTCATCCATAAATATGAGCATTTTACACATAATTCCTTCTCTTCCTCACAAAGAGAGTTATTAATAGAAATAACCAAAAATATTCATATTATGTATGAACGTGTGTATACATAAATTAGTCTCATAAATAAAGTATTCAATGATAAAAATCATATGAATTAAAAAAAAACAAAAACAACAAACTACAAAAAAATTATTGTTTGTTAATTCATTGAATTAATGACAAACTTTTTTCTCTCTCTCTCACACTCTCCTTTCTTTTTTTACACATTCGTTTGATTTTATTGTAGTTGTTGTTGTTGTATTATTTTCATATTATTAATGGAGTCATTTTTTTCTGCATAAACAATTTGTTTATTATTATAATTTTGTTAATGTGTTTGAGAGTGTTTGTGTGTGTATGTGCTTTGCATATTATTGTTTATGTTTTTTGTTTTTAACATTTTATTACTCGTATTTCTCTGAAGTTATGAACAATTAAATATTCATAATAACAATAATGTATATAAATGTATGTAAGTGTATGTGTGTGTACATATTTATTATATTGTTTGTATTTATTAAAACATAATTAAACATTTTGCTACATTGAATCTTTTATAAACATATCATTTTTTATGCTCTGAGATGAGATAAGCACTCTCACACACATACATAAACGTAAGTATTTATACCCTACACCACCGTTGGATGGTTCGGGTATTATATGCTTGAGCTGATGTTTGTAACATACAAAAAAATTGGGTTACTCCCACTTTTAATTATACCATACAACTCAGAATCACTTTCTGAGTAAATTTAACTGTCGGTCCATATAAACGTTATGTAAACTATACAGGTCGCAATTTTTTATATAACTTAATGAAATTTGTTACATATTATTTTGTTCCAAAGACGAAGTTTATTGAAATTGACCGTCTTCGGTCCAATATTTCATGTACCTCCCACGCAAATATCCTCTCGGAATGGGACTTTATGTTCATAAATGCCCTAAATATAAAGCAATTTTATTGAACTTTGGCAGACATATGTCCTATGATATTCTATATCGATATAACAAATTATGCAAGAGTTGGTGAATTAAACGAGGGTTGGTCAATAATTTCTTGTAGTTTCCATTTAACAAACACCCCTCCCCCCCCCCACGAACATTCATTTTAAACCGTATAAATTTCACATAAATGTAAGTTTCATAATAATTTATTGCACATTTAAAAATAATTCGGAAGGTATAATTCTACGATGGTAGTTCATTACTTTTTTGTAACTACCATTTTTAATCCACATTGTGGTGTAGGGTATAACATAGTTGGGTTTGATCGACAGTAATGTTCTTACTTGTTTTATGTTGAATAATTCTGTTTAACACTTCATGAAAAGGAAATAAAATTCAGGATCCGGAAGACTGCTTTTTGAGAGAGCACAATAAAATTAAAGACACAGAGAATAGACTTAAAGCAAAATCTGATAGACTTTCAAATTATTACAACTCCCAACAACAACTAACACAGTTGTTAGAATATTCAAGCTTCTTTACCGATCCCTTGAAAAACTTTAATTCCATTTCATTTCCTTCCCACAAAAGCTAAAATGGGTTAATTTCTTATAAATTAATATTTATTTCACTACAATTATAACTCCATCTATGTGTGTATGTATTTATGTACATATGTTTGCAAAAGTATTAACTATGGTTAACTTTATTATCTGTTGACAAATTTATTTATTTATAAAACACAATTTTAATGTTTAACAACAATTTATATTTATTTATATTTTTATTTAAATTTAAATTTTTAATTTAAATAAAATTATTTCAAAATATGTTTAACATAAATGAATTGTGATTAATGGTCGAGAAAAAATGGAATCCTGCAAAAAAGAATCTATTAATTGTATCATAACAAAAGGATGTGGTAATTTAATTGTATAAAATTGTAAAACTCAGGTTATGTTGAAGTGATCTCAAATGGAAATTATTATTACAAAAAGTTATTTATTTGTTTTAATACATGAAAAGAAAAACATGAAAATAATTTTTAATTTTACAAAAAACGGAAGAGTGAACAAATATTAAGGTAGAAAAGTCATTAAGGAGAAAAAGGTAGTTTTTGTTTGCAGACATTTATTTTATTATAGGGACTTATAGACTGCCCTCGTATATTTTCTATACACGGAGAAGTTATCGAGAATGTTCCATAAATAGAGAATTTATTAATAAAAATCTAAAAATCGAGGATTTATCAAAAAAAAAAATGAATAAGGAATTTATCGACAATTTCCATAAACAGAGAAATTTATCTTAAACCTTCTCCAAATATAATTTTTAATGGAAAATTTTTTTAGGAATAAGAAATTTATCGAAAATTTTCTATAAATCGAGAATTTTGTAAAAGTTTTTTTAGAAATAAAGAAATTATCGAAAAGTTATCGAAAGTTCTAAAAATAAAAAAAATCTATCGAAAATTTTGATAAATTGACTATCGAAACTATAGAAAATTTTCTAAAAATAGAAATCTATAGAAAATTTTCTTTAAATTCAGATATTATGGAAAATAATTGAGAGTTTATCGAAAATTTTCTGTAAAATGAGAATTTATCGAAAATGTATCGTATCTTTGAGTCGAAAAAAATTTGCATATTTTCTATAAATTAATAATTAATCGAAAATTCTCTATAAATTATAAATCCCGAATTTGTCGAAAATTCTCTATAAATCAGGAATTTGTCGAAAATTTTCTATAAATAGGGAATTTATCGAAAAATTTTATAAATCGAGAATTTATCGTTAATTTTTTTCTAAATTAAAAAATTTTTTTTAATCGAAATTTTTCTTTCAAATCGAAATTTTATCGTAAATTTTCTTAAAATCGAAAACTCATCGTAATTTTTTTAAATTGAAAATTTCTCGTAAACTTTCTCAAATCAAAAGTTTTTCGTAAATTTCCTCTTTATCGAAAATTTTTCGTAAATTTCCTCTTTAACGAAAATTTTTCGTAAATTTCCTCTTTATCGAAAATTTTTCGTAAATTTCCTCTAAATCGAAAATTTTTCGTAAATTTCCTCTAAATCGAAAATAATAAATTTATCGAAAATTTACAATAAATTGTAGTTTCATAAAGAATACTTAAAAGACTGAAATTAATAGAAAATTTCCTGCTTCTTCGCACTTGAGAAAAAATGCCAAATCACTTAGAAAAAGAGATTTCGAAAAACACTTTAATTTCACTGCCACTTCATTTTTCAGACATAATTTTTATAATTTCACTTTCCAGAATTAAATCATAATTTTTCAATTAACAAGAATTTCTTGTTAAAAGTTACAATTTCCCCTTAAATTATGAAAATGATTATGAAAAATAAACACAAATTCTTTATTTTTATGTAAAAAAGACTAAATTTAAAATTAATTAATTTTTTTGAAATTTCATGCTGCTCTAGTTTTTCGGAAAGTGTGAAATAGGGAAAGGGTTTTATGTGGAATGTTTGGTGGTAGACAAACATTGATTTAGCTACCAAATTACACTTTAAACATTTCAAAACAACAAAAAACAAAGATGTTGATCACTTTTTAAGTAGAGAAACAGACAAAAAAAGATACAAAAATAACATTTGACTTTCATTAAAAAATGACTATTAAAAATGATTTTTTTTCTATGAATTGTAATTCCAACAAGATCAAAATAACATTTTCTTTTTCGGTTAACACTCACTTTTTTGGAGGATTGTTGTTATTGTAATTGTTGTTTTTTGCTCGTATTATTGAAATAATTGAATTTGAGTCTAAATTGGAGTTTGAGGTTTTGAAGGCATTTTTTCGTTAACTCGAAATTGTTTTTACTTTTTATTTTATTTTTTTCTGTTTAATGAATTTAAAGTTAATTTTTTTGTAAGTAGTAAGATCGAAAAATTCTTAACACACATTTTTCATTACAACTTTTAACTCCGGTAATATTTGATTATGTTTTTGATCAAGTTACCTTTCTTAAACATGTCAGTTACTATATACAATGATCGAGTTCCAACTAGGTCCTATAAAAAGTTAGCCAAGTATTCAAAGGTCTGCCGTCAAATTGTCCCCACTAACCACTACCGGCAGAACATGTGCGTTAATAGAAAAACTGGTTTAAGCAGAAGGAATAGTCCACACATGACGTTTCTAAAGTCAAAGAAATAGAAAATATTTTCAACAGAGCTTCCAACACATCTGGTAGGAATCGGACTATTTGGTACGAAAAGGCTTAAAAAATTCCTGAAAGGAACGCTGCTGAGAATTTAGATGCAAAAAACAGAGTACAGCAATCGAAGCCAATAGATGACGAAATTTATGTTCTGGCAGGTTCGTGGCCAAAAGTTTTATGTTGCTGATGCTCAGGAAATAGTTTTAGAAAAGTACAGGACCCAAAGACAGTCAAATTTCCCCGAAAAGTTCTTTATGTGGCAAGCAATATGCTGTTAGGGCAACGGTAGTCATTTTATATCATTGTATGTTTACCAAAAAAGCTGCTTCCATTTTAAGACTTCATAATGTGTCCACTTATTTTTGGCCTGACTTCGCATCCTGTCCATGCGGTAAACTAGCCCTTTGAGCAAGAGCAATAATATGATATTTGCGCCCGGACAAAAATGTGGACTGCCCGAAGAGAGTTGATGGACACAAAAAAAGGTTAAAAAATTGTGTTTGATTTTAAATGGAGATGGACAACTCGTTCGATTGAAGTGACAGAAAACACTAAAAAGAAGTTAATGGAAGAGTTTTCGAAAAATGTTTAAAATTTAATCGCTAATGAAGCAAAGATGTACTTAAAGCTTAATAGAAGTTCATTACAAACAGTCCATTTTTATTCACAATTTTACAAAAGTTTTTTGTTTGAACTTAGAGGTTGCTTCAGATATCGGTGTATATCTTTTAATATACTGAACCAGTGTTGCTGGCTTTAAATTTGAAACTTTTCAGTTCTATTACAAATACTCAGGTCAAATTTAATTGAGCTCTGCCAGTTATTGTGGATGTGAGCGTACCAACAACAGACAAACGGACAGACAGACGGACGGACAGAGAGACGGACAGACAGATATGTGAGCATGCCAAAAACAGACAGACGGACATAGCAAAATTGACTCAGATTTTATGTTGACGCAATAATATATATATTTATTCTGAGATAATTCCTGATTAGCGTTACAAACAGAATGACAAAGTTAATATACCCTCAATAGCATTTGTGGTGGTGAAGAGTTTAATAATTAAAGCTGAGAGTTCGTTAGTTTCGTTTTTATTAGCATGTATGTGTGTTAAGAATTTTTCGATCTCAAACCTTAGTTGTTGCTTTATATTTAATGCTTTTTTTTGTTGTAAAGCTTATTGGCGCTACACCCACCTACATTCACTTTTGTTGTTTTGTTGTTACTTTTTGGTTTTGCTTACAAATACAACAACAAAAACTATCAACTTTTAAATATCAGAAAAGTTCAAATTTTAATGAAAATTTATAACCAGATGAAGAAAATTGTTTAAGTTAAACTAAATTTTAAACTTTAAAGTTAAAATCCACTCACTCACCTTTATTTTGACTTTATTTTTGCTCTTTTTCGTTGATGTTTTAATGTCGTTTCTGCCGCATTCTCTCCTTTTTTGTTAAATTGATATTAAATCGAGTTGTTAGTTGAAGAAAATATTTTATTTGAAGATTTCTTTTGTTGTTGTTGCTGTATTTTCGTATCCGTTTTATCAAAAAAATTTCGTAGTTTAATTAAAATTCCCTGCAAATTAAAGAAAGAGAGAAAGAAAGAGAAATTAAATTTAGTATTTTTTTGAGTCTTTTTAATTAAATATCGTATTTAATAAAATATTTTTGGTTAAATGAGATATTTAGGGAGCAACTTTTTGAAATTTAAGTTGATATAATGAGAATTTAATATATATTTTAGTAAATAAATGACTAGACTTCAATTTAAATTAAACGGAACCCAAGAGGATGGTAATAAAGGAGAAATAGACATAATTTAAAACGAAAATATATTCAGGAGATTTTTTTAATCTTTAACAATTTTCTATTAATAGAAAATTTTTTTTGATTTTTCAATTTAAAAAAAAATTTTTATTAATTATCGGTTAAGATAAAATTCTCGATAAATTTTCAATTAAGATACGAAAATTGTTGACTTAGAGATTTATTTTAATAATTTTTTTATCTTTGATAAAATTTTGAGGAATTTTATAGAAAATTTTTGATTAATTAAAAATTTTCAATAAATTCTCAATTCTCTTCAATAGATTCTGGATTTATAGAAAATGTTCCATTAATTCTCGATTTATAGAGAATTTTCGATAAATTCTCGATTTATAAGAAATTTTCGATAAATATCTTATTTATAGAAACTATTCGATAAATTTCTTATTTATAAAAATAAAATTTCGATAAGTTTCTTATTTATAAAAAAGAACATTTCGATAAGTTTCTTATTTATAGAAAATTTTCGATATAATTTCGTATTTATAGAAAATTTTCGATAAATTTCTTATTTATAGAAAATTTTCGATAAATTTCTTATTTATAGAAAATTTTCGATAAATTTCTTATTTATAGAAAATTTTCGATAAATTTCTTATTTATAGAAAATTTTCGATAAATTTCTTATTTATAGAAAATTTTCGATAAATTTCTTATTTATAGAAAATTTTCGATAAATTTCTTATTTATAGAAAATTTTCGATAAATTTCTTATTTATAGAAAATTTTCGATAAATTTCTTATTTATAGAAAATTTTCGATTAATTTCTTATTTATAGAAAATTTTCGATTAATTTCTTATTTATAGAAAATTTTCGATAAATTTCTTATTTATAGAAAATTTTCGATAAATTTCTTATTTATAGAAAATTTTCGATAAATTTCTTATTTATAGAAAATTTTCGATAAATTTCTTATTTATAGAAAATTTTCGATAAATTTCTTATTTATAGAAAATTTTCGATAAATTTCTTATTTATAGAAAATTTTCGATAAATTTCTTATTTATAGAAAATTTTCGATAAATTTCTTATTTATAGAAAATTTTCGATAAATTTCTTATTTATAGAAAATTTTCGATAAATTTCTTATTTATAGAAAATTTTCGATAAATTTCTTATTTATAGAAAATTTTCGATAAATTTCTTATTTATAGAAATTTTCGATAAATTTCTTATTTATAGAAAATTTTCGATAAATTTCTTATTTATAGAAAATTTTCGATAAATTTCTTATTTATAGAAAATTTTCGATAAATTTCTTATTTATAGAAAATTTTCGATAAATTTCTTATTTATAGAAAATTTTCGATAAATTTCTTATTTATAGAAAATTTTCGATAAATTTCTTATTTATAGAAAATTTTCGATAAATTTCTTATTTATAGAAAATTTTCGATAAATTTCTTATTTATAGAAAATTTTCGATAAATTTCTTATTTATAGAAATTTTCGATAAATTTCTTATTTATAGAAAATTTTCGATAAATTTCTTATTTATAGAAAATTTTCGATAAATTTCTTATTTATAGAAAATTTTCGATAAATTTCTTATTTATAGAAAATTTTCGATAAATTTCTTATTTATAGAAAATTTTCGATAAATTTCTTATTTATAGAAAATTTTCGATAAATTTCTTATTTATAGAAAATTTTCGTTAAATTTCTTATTTATAGAAAATTTTCGATAAATTTCTTATTTATAGAAAATTTTATTTATAGAAAATTTTCGATAAATTTCCTATTTATAGAAAATTTTTGATAAATTTCTTTTTTATAGAAAATTTTCGATAAATTTCTTTTTTATAGAAAATTTTCGATAAATTTCTTTTTTATAGAAAATTTTCGATAAATTTCTTTTTATAGAAAATTTTCGATAAATTTCTTTTTTATAGAAAATTTTCGATAAATTTCTTTTTTATAGAAAATTTTCAATAAATTTCTTTTTTATAGAAAATGTTCGATAAATTTCTTTTTTATAGAAAATTTTCGATAAATTTGTTATTTATAGAAAATTTTCGATAAATTTAGTTTTATAGAAAAATTTTCGATATATACATTTTTGTAAAATGTTTTTTATACATTTTGTATCCACAAAGCTTTTCAATGAACTTCTGTTTTAAGAAATTTTGTGACAAATTCTCGATTTATAGGATATTTTCGATAAATTGCTTACTTATAGAATATGTTCGATTAATTTTTAATTTATGGAATATGTTCGGAAAATTATATTTTAACCAAATTTATGAAAAATGTTCAATTTAAAAAATGTTCGGTTAATTCTTGATTAAAAAAATATCGATAAATTCTCGTTTTCAATTCGCGATTTATTTCCGAAAAATTTCTTATTTATAAAAAATTTTCAATTAATGTCTTTTTTACAGAAAATTTTCAACAATTTATAAAAAATTCCAGAAGTTTAGTAAATAGAAATTTTATGAAATTTCTTATTTATAGAAAATTTTCGATTAATTTCTTATTTATAGAAAATTTTCGATTAATTTCTTATTTATAGAAAATTTTCGATTAATTTCTTATTTATAGAAAATTTTCGATAAATTTCTTATTTATAGAAAATTTCGATAAATTTCTTATTTATAGAAAATTTTCGATAAATTTCTTATTTATAGAAAATTTTCGATAAATTTCTTATTTATAGAAAATTTTCGATAAATTTCTTATTTATAGAAAATTTTCGATAAATTTCTTATTTATAGAAAATTTTCGATAAATTTCTTATTTATAGAAAATTTTCGATAAATTTCTTATTTATAGAAAATTTTCGATAAATTTCTTATTTATAGAAAATTTTCGATAAATTTCTTATTTATAGAAATTTTCGATAAATTTCTTATTTATAGAAAATTTTCGATAAATTTCTTATTTATAGAAAATTTTCGATAAATTTCTTATTTATAGAAAATTTTCGATAAATTTCTTATTTATAGAAAATTTTCGATAAATTTCTTATTTATAGAAAATTTTCGATAAATTTCTTATTTATAGAAAATTTTCGATAAATTTCTTATTTATAGAAAATTTTCGATAAATTTCTTATTTATAGAAAATTTTCGATAAATTTCTTATTTATAGAAAATTTTCGAATTTAAATTTCTTATTTTATAGAAAATTTTCGATTAATTTCTTATTTATAGAAAATTTTCGATTAATTTCTTATTTATAGAAAATTTTCGATTAATTTCTTATTTATAGAAAATTTTCGATAAATTTCTTATTTATAGAAAATTTTCGATAAATTTCTTATTTATAGAAAATTTTCGATAAATTTCTTATTTATAGAAAATTTTCGATAAATTTCTTATTTATAGAAAATTTTCGATAAATTTCTTATTTATAGAAAATTTTCGATAAATTTCTTATTTATAGAAAATTTTCGATAAATTTCTTATTTATAGAAAATTTTCGATAAATTTCTTATTTATAGAAAATTTTCGATAAATTTCTTATTTATAGAAAATTTTCGATAAATTTCTTATTTATAGAAAATTTTCGATAAATTTCTTATTTATAGAAAATTTTCGATAAATTTCTTATTTATAGAAAATTTTCGATAAATTTCTTATTTATAGAAAATTTTCGATAAATTTCTTATTTATAGAAAATTTTCGATAAATTTCTTATTTATAGAAAATTTTCGATAAATTTCTTATTTATAGAAAATTTTCGATAAATTTCTTATTATAGAAAATTTTCGATAAATTTCTTATTTATAGAAAATTTTCGATAAATTTCTTATTTATAGAAAATTTTCGATAAATTTCTTATTTATAGAAAATTTTCGATAAATTTCTTATTTATAGAAAATTTTCGATAAATTTCTTATTTATAGAAAATTTTCGATAAATTTCTTATTTATAGAAAATTTTCGATAAATTTCTTATTTATAGAAAATTTTCGATAAATTTCTTATTTATAGAAAATTTTCGATAAATTTCTTATTTATAGAAAATTTTCGATAAATTTCTTATTTATAGAAAATTTTCGATAAATTTCTTATTTATAGAAAATTTTCGATAAATTTCTTATTTATAGAAAATTTTCGATAAATTTCTTATTTATAGAAAATTTTCGATAAATTTCTTATTTATAGAAAATTTTCGTTAAATTTCTTATTTATAGAAAATTTTCGATAAATTTCTTATTTATAGAAAATTTTATTTATAGAAAATTTTCGATAAATTTCCTATTTATAGAAAATTTTTGATAAATTTCTTTTTTATAGAAAATTTTCGATAAATTTCTTTTTTATAGAAAATTTTCGATAAATTTCTTTTTTATAGAAAATTTTCGATAAATTTCTTTTTTATAGAAAATTTTCGATAAATTTCTTTTTTATAGAAAATTTTCGATAAATTTCTTTTTTATAGAAAATTTTTGATAAATTTCTTTTTTATAGAAAATTTTCAATAAATTTCTTTTTTATAGAAAATTTTCGATAAATTTCTTTTTTATAGAAAATTTTCGATAAATTTCTTTTTTATAGAAAATTTTCGATAAATTTGTTATTTATAGAAAATTTTCGATAAATTTAGTTTTATAGAAAAATTTTCGATATATACATTTTTTGTAAAATGTTTTTTATACATTTTGTATCCACAAAGCTTTTCAATGAACTTCTGTTTTAAGAAATTTTGTGACAAATTCTCGATTTATAGGAAATTTTCGATAAATTGCTTACTTATAGAATATGTTCGATTAATTTTTAATTTATGGAATATGTTCGGAAAATTATATTTTAACCAAATTTATGAAAAATTTTCAATTTAAAAAATGTTCGGTTAATTCTTGATTAAAAAAATATCGATAAATTCTCGTTTTCAATTCGCGATTTATTTCCGAAAAATTTCTTATTTATAAAAAATTTTCAATTAATGTCTTTTTTACAGAAAATTTTCAATAATTTATGAAAAAAATTCCAGAACTTTAGTAAATAGAAATTTTATGATAAATTGTGTATTTGAATTAAATTGGTTATCGATGTATATTGTTGCTTACTAAGGATTTTGAAATAAAGTTTTCAAATCTAATGTGAAAGTCTCAATATTTTTGGCTGTAAGCAAAAGCTTATTACCTTAAAACTTTCTACAACATTTTGTTGGAGTAAAATTAATGAAAACAAATCCAATAGATAAAGATAGTGGTGTTGAGCCTGGAGGGCCATATATTCGAATTAACTGTATTTTTTACAAACAAAAAATATAAAAAAAGAAAAGATTAAAAGTTTGTTTTCAAGAGTAAAAAAAAGAGATTTAAATTTAAAAACAAAACAAAATCTAACGGATACAATTTGTATGTCTGTGTATAATTAATAAACCATTATTAAAGCCAAAAGATACTTTAAACATTCACTAAGTGGAGGAGATTCATTAACTTAAAAAGAACAATTTAATATACCAAAATTGTTCTTTTTGTTCCTTATGGACTGGGAAGAATTGTTCTATTAAAGTTAAAATTATTCTTTAAAGCGTATTTTTTTAAATGGTTTAAATTTAGCAGATTGTTAATTGTTTGTTAACAGTTTATTTTTTTTCTAAAATTAAAGGTTTTATTGCATATTTTTTGTTCTGAGGTTTTTTTTTGTTATAATTGTATCTCAATTTCAAAGAATCCATAACAGAGTTTAAATTAAAACGGTTCTGTTTAATTTAACGTCCATTCAAATTTGGTTAATGGTTTTTTGGTTAATACTTTTTTTAATTTTTCATTATTCTCTTCTTCATTGTTACTGCTGTTTCTTTTTGTTGTTTTGTTATTTATTTTAATTGTTGCTCACTTCATCAGTTAATTATTTTTGTATTCATTGGATTTTATTTTTAATTGTTTGTTGGTTATTTAATTTGTGTTTTTATACCCTACACCAGCACAAGTGGTGAAAGGAGGGTATATTAACTTTGTCATTCCGTGTGTAAGAAGAGATTATTTCAGTCCCCATAATGTATATATATATATTCTTCATTAAACCAAAATCTGAACCGATTTAGCTATATTCGTCTGTCTGTTGTTGGTGCAATCACATCCACCATAACTGACAGAGCTCAATAATATTTGGCCTGAGTATTTGCAGTAGCCTGAGAAGTTTTCTATTTAAAACTATCAAAATCTGTTTAATATATTAAATGATATAGACCGATATCTGGAGCAACCTATAAGTTCAAGCGCAGAACTTTCGTAAAATTGCCAATTATAAATCGACAAACAAAAATGAAATTTTGTCATATTATTAAGCAATATGTACTAATTTACCATTTAAAAAGCGATCAAAATCGGTTTAGTACATAAAAAGTTTTAGACAAAAATATAACTGATTTTATGACTCATTAAGCTTTCGTGTTTTATTTAAGAAAAGCTTTTACATTTGAATAAGTATGTGGGTGTTTGTGTGAGCGTGTATGTACGAAACATAACGTATTTTCTTCACTTGCATTTGTGGTGAAGGGTATTGAAAATTCGGCGTAGCCGAATATAGTATTCTTACTTGTTTATTGTTGTTATTGTCTGGATATTACTTTTGTTAAAAATCAATCTTTTTATATGTGAGATACATTTTATTTGTGTGTGTGCATATTCGTGTGTCTGTGTATTATATTTACCGTGAAACTTAATTGATTATTGACATTGATGCTTTATATATGTAACATTTTTGTTGGTTTTTTTTTTAACTATAATTATTTTCAAATATTATGTTTATTTATAAAATGTTTATTACTTTTTGTTGAAATTGCTTTTTATTTTAAATATCGTTCAATATATTAAAGTATTTTATTTTTTACATTTTTTATTGTTTTTTGGAAAATTTTATTTAATTTATCCTTGACTATGATAAATTGCACATGATATAATTAATTGTTTCATAATTGATTTATTATTAACTATTTAATTCAATAACAAAATCTGTGGTCGAGTGCTGCTATTCACCACTAAACTAAGGTTTTTTGAAAAAAGTTCAATTTTTTATTGTTGTTAGAAAATAATAAAATGACATTTAATATTAAGTATTTTTTAATATTCATTTTATGATTTACTTCCTTCATATTCAAAAAATCTATTAATGGATTTAGATACTTAACACTGTACTGCAAAATTAAATTATAAACTGCGCTGAAGAAGTGACTTAATTTGATGTTCATGAAATATATTAAATATTAAACAAGTTTTGTCCTCGATAAACTTTTTGGTTCAGTATATTAAAACAATTTTGTATTATAAAATCGCAAAATTTTGATCTTCAAAAATATTTTTTTAATAAATAAGAAATTTATCGAAAATTTTCTATAAATAAGAAATTTATTGAAAATTTTCTATAAATAAGAAATTTATCGAAAATTTTCTATAAATAAGAAATTTATCGAAAAATTTCTAATAATAAGAAATTTATTGAAAATTTTCTATAAATAAGAAATTTATCGAAAATTTTCTATAAATAAGAAATTTATCGAAAATTTTCTATAAATAAGAAATTTATCGAAAATTTTCTATAAATAAGAAATTTATCGAAAATTATCTATAAATAAGAAATTTATCGAAAATTTTCTATAAATAAGAAATTTATTGAAAATTTTCTATAAATAAGAAATTTATTGAAAATTTTCTATAAATAAGAAATTTATCGAAAAATTTCTAATAATAAGAAATTTATCGAAAATTTTCTATAAATAAGAAATTTATTGAAAATTTTCTATAAATAAGAAATTTATTGAAAATTTTCTATAAATAAGAAATTTATCGAAAATTTTCTATAAATAAGAAATTTATCGAAAATTTTCTATAAATAAGAAATTTATCGAAAATTTTCTATAAATAAGAAATTTATCGAAAATTTTCTATAAATAAGAAATTTATCGAAAATTTTCTATAAATAAGAAATTTATCGAAAATTTTCTATAAATAAGAAATTTATCGAAAACTTTCCTTAAATAACTGTGGTCGATCGAATAAACGTCAGTTATGGATACCTAAATATTGGTAAATAATGCCTCTTCACTTTAACTCAGATTGTAGGATTTCTCAAATGTTCGTTTTAAAATCAGGTTCAGGAAATATGTGCAGTAAAAAATTCATACCTTAAAACATTTTTATCAAAATTCTCCAAATATATTTTCACTTACAAATAAATAAATCTCAAAATTGCAGTTGCTTTTCAGCCCAACAGTCTCTCAAATGTCTCATTTGTTTAATTAATATTATTTTCAAAATATTTTCATTTATGACCATTTTTATCTTCTTCTTATCATTTAAATTAAAACTTCAAATAGACACTATTTTTCTTTCCTCAATCTTATGACAAAAAAAATATTCACTTATTCGGTGTCGGTTTATGCCAAATTTGCGATGAAATCATTTTTATGCCGTTTCTAACTTAAATATGAAAAGAAAAAATTTAAAAAACCGGCAAAACCTACTTAACAGCATCTTAGTGACGGTTTATATTAATTTTTCGGGTGACGTTGTTACGAATTTTTATGTTTTGCGGTTAATTTTTGCAAGAGTGTGTTGTGTGTGAGTGTGTGTGAAGAAATAATGGTGCTCTTTGTGGTGTCTTTGTCTACAGGTTTTTCAAAAAAATAACCAACATTTTCTTAAAAGTCATTAAAAACTGAATCAAGAAGCTAAAAAACTTATCAATTACCACTTCATTGAGAACAAGTTACACTTACACAATCATGCACACAAACACACACGAAACTCACATATATAAATAATGAATCCCGTTCTAGTTATCGTTTTACGGGTCCACAGAAATAAAAAATGTGTTACATTTAATACATTTTGAATGTATAACGAATTTCATTAATTTTAAGTTAAAAATTGAAAACTGTAAATTCTATTATTTTGTTGTTGTTGGTGGTGCTTTTTAAGAAAAAATCTTGATTCCATAGAAATAAAAGTGCAGACCTTTCTTAATTGCTGATTTTATTAAAAATAGGTCAAATATTGAGGAACCAAATTAATAAGTAAATAAAATCGATTGAAAATATTTCTAAATGATAATTAAAATACAAATATCTGGTAGATTCTAAAACGATAATAGAAATTGTAAATAAACTAAAATTGATTTGGGCAGTTAGAACTCAGCAGAGAAAGTGAGAACGGAAAATTCTTAACTTTTACTTATTTATTAATATATAAAAATGAATCTGTATTTGTTTGGGACTTATAGACAGCTAAACTACTGAAAACATTTTGCTAAAATTCTCACAGAATGATCTGCATATACCCGAAAGTGAAATAGGCTTTATATAATTTCGATAGGACCAGAGGGAGAAGTATCACCCATACAATGCAATTATGGATTATCGAATATTATAAGGAACCACTTCATCGAGAATTTCTAAATTTGGTCCACACTATAGTCTAGGCTAGAGCCTGCACTATAGTCCAGACTAGAGCCTGCACTATAGTCCAGACTAGAGCCTGCACTATAGTCCAGACTAGAGCCTGCACTATAGTCCAGACTAGAGCCTGCACTATAGTCCAGACTAGAGCCTGCACTATAGTCCAGACTAGAGCCTGCACTATAGTCCAGACTAGAGCCTGCACTATAGTCCAGACTAGAGCCTGCACTATAGTCCAGACTAGAGCCTGCACTATAGTCCAGACTAGAGCCTGCACTATAGTCCAGACTAGAGCCTGCACTATAGTCCAGACTAGAGCCTGCACTATAGTCCAGACTAGAGCCTGCACTATAGTCCAGACTAGAGCCTGCACTATAGTCCAGACTAGAGCCTGCACTATAGTCCAGTCCAGACTAGAGCCTGCACTATAGTCCAGACTAGAGCCTGCACTATAGTCCAGACTAGAGCCTGCACTATAGTCCAGACTAGAGCCTGCACTATAGTCCAGACTAGAGCCTGCACTATAGTCCAGACTAGAGCCTGCACTATAGTCCAGACTAGAGCCTGCACTATAGTCCAGACTAGAGCCTGCACTATAGTCCAGACTAGAGCCTGCACTATAGTCCAGACTAGAGCCTGCACTATAGTCCAGACTAGAGCCTGCACTATAGTCCAGACTAGAGCCTGCACTATAGTCCAGACTAGAGCCTGCACTATAGTCCAGACTAGAGCCTGCACTATAGTCCAGACTAGAGCCTGCACTATAGTCCAGACTAGAGCCTGCACTATAGTCCAGACTAGAGCCTGCACTATAGTCCAGACTAGAGCCTGCACTATAGTCCAGACTAGAGCCTGCACTATAGTCCAGACTAGAGCCTGCACTATAGTCCAGACTAGAGCCTGCACTATAGTCCAGACTAGAGCCTGCACTATAGTCCAGACTAGAGCCTGCACTATAGTCCAGACTAGAGCCTGCACTATAGTCCAGACTAGAGCCTGCACTATAGTCCAGACTAGAGCCTGCACTATAGTCCAGACTAGAGCCTGCACTATAGTCCAGACTAGAGCCTGCACTATAGTCCAGACTAGAGCCTGCACTATAGTCCAGACTAGAGCCTGCACTATAGTCCAGACTAGAGCCTGCACTATAGTCCAGACTAGAGCCTGCACTATAGTCCAGACTAGAGCCTGCACTATAGTCCAGACTAGAGCCTGCACTATAGTCCAGACTAGAGCCTGCACTATAGTCCAGACTAGAGCCTGCACTATAGTCCAGACTAGAGCCTGCACTATAGTCCAGACTAGAGCCTGCACTATAGTCCAGACTAGAGCCTGCACTATAGTCCAGACTAGAGCCTGCACTATAGTCCAGACTAGAGCCTGCACTATAGTCCAGACTAGAGCCTGCACTATAGTCCAGACTAGAGCCTGCACTATAGTCCAGACTAGAGTCCGCAAATATTCCAAACTGTAGTCCGCACATATTCTAAACTATAGTTCGCATTATAGTCCAGACTATAATCCACAATATAGGACAGACTATAGTTCACACTATAGGTCAGATTACAGTTGAGACTATAGTTATAGTCTAACTGTAGTCCCCGTTATAGTCCATCTATAGTTGAGACTATAGTGTGTACAAGACACTATATCTGGATTATAATTGGACTGTAATGAGGACTGTAATCTGGTTTATAATCTGGACTATAAATCAAACTATAGTTGAAGCTGTACTTGAGACTATAGTTTAAATTATTGTTCAGGCTTTAGTTGACCGCTACTTTAAACTACAGTTTAAATTATATTTTAGATGCAGTTTTGATTTTAGTTTTATTCTAAATAACAGTGTAAATAATTCACTATTTTTATTGCAAAATAACTTTAATTCATATTCAAATATTTACTAACAACCTTTAACAAAAATACTTGAGAAATCAAACATTTTTTCTCAACCAACTGGTCTCTGGGAATTCATTAAAAACCCCAAACAAATAGCGACTAGAAAAATATGACTCATGATCATAAAAAAATTATTGACACAGAAAGAGAGGGAGAAAAAAAGCAAAATAAATTGCGTTTATCATGATCGGATCAGATTGCTTAACAAAAAGTTGTGGGCAGCAACAAAGTTGACAAATAAAAAAAAAATTATATTTTTTTGTTGTTGATTTTTTTTCTGTTACAAACAGTAGAAGATGAATTTTTAAAATTTTTGAACTTTTACATGAACCAGACAATCAACAACTCTGATCGAATACATAACAAATGTTTTTATATTTACGTCTTTTTTACGTTTACACCAATAACAAGTAAGCAAAAGAAGAATCCAATGGATATTAATAAGTAGAAAAAAAGAAGAAATATTGAAAAATAGCATTAAGTCCATAAAGACCAAAAAGAAATACACACAAGAACAGCAACAACAACAACAATATAATACAAATGTATTGAACCCCAAGTAACCAAAAAAAAAAAAAACTAAAAACCTGAAGATATTAATGAACAACTTTAAAAACTTGATGTAGGTCAAATGAAATGTATGTGGCCAACAGTGTTGGACAAAAGTGTGGAATATTGATTTAGAATTAAAATTATAAATTTGGAATTTGAATTGCAGAGAGTAAAATCCACAAATACTCTCTTAATGGTTGGACCAACTGTAAGGCAAAGAATAATTTAGGAGCCTTATCGCACGACAGAGCACTTTTCACCTTTTTCATAACACTTTCATTAAAGAGAATAAATGTGACCTAAAGATTTTCAGAATCTGCCTAGTTTTTCAATCTCAAAAAAGGTAGTTCCTCTCTAAGGTTTAGACAAAAAAAGAATAAATTAAAAGTCCCCATTAAAGAGTCTAAACATATAGATCATCAATAATTTATATGGTCTAATATTATTATGATGAAGTTTTGGAACTCTTTTTTGAAATTTTTTTTTTCAAATGATCATTTTGTGAAAATAAAGATCAAAATTTATCGTCTGCTATTGTAATAAGGAATCATGACAATATTCAATCCTTACGAACAGTCAAGAAATAAATTTGATGGATTTGATGATTTTGATAATTTTATTCATAATTGATCGATGTAAATAAAATAGAACAGAATTGATCTTAAGGGATATGAAAATGTTGACTAGATCGCTATTTCTTCTGGGATATGAAAATTATGATCGTTTCGCTCTTGAGATTTTGGCAAGTTCATGTCACTTCTTTTAGGAATTTTTGTTGAAATAGCATTGTAATACTCTCTAATGATCACTTCGCTATTTATTTTAGGCGCTCAATTTGTTTACAATAACAGAGATCGCTTATGATGGTTATGATCGCCTAGAAAAATTGGCTAGTGGTATTGACATTTTTTTAGTTTATGGGCAACGATCTTGTTTTACCAGTCGCAAGATATAACATAAATATTTATTCTGAAATTTTTGTAAAATGTACACACTCTTTTTTCTGTTTTTACTGCTTTCCCCTTTTCTATCAGCTGTATATTTGGGATAATCAAATGTGTTTTGTCCTCATTATAGATTTTAGAGATTCATATGAGCGATTCAATTTCTTTTATTTGAGCAATCTTCGATCTTTTTTCTCCTTATTGATCCCATTTCTCAATAAAATGCCGATTTGTTTGCCTATACAGGCGATCTTATCTATATACTCTTCCCAAAAGGCTGATTTATTTTAAATTATCTGAGTAATCTGTTGGGTGATCCGATTTGTTTTCTTCGAATCTGAGAAATCTTCTGCGAAATGATCTTATCGATCCTTTTACTCCTTATTGATCCCATTTTTCAATAAAATATTTTCCAATATCTGAGCAATCTTCAGACAGACGATCATACCAAATTTTTCCCTCTTTTTTCCACCTTTTTCATAAAATGTGTATTTTTTTTTGTATAATCTGAGAAATCTTCATATCAATGCTTTCTGGGTCTAATATTTAAAAGCTTTTTTACATACAATTTTGAGAGAACCAAATACAGTGAAAAGAGAACTCATATTGGATTATTGAAAACATTTTTTAATAAAAATAATCTTAAAAAAGAAGATCAAATTTAAAAAGAAATTCATCATTCCAATTATTTTTTCCTCCACTGTTAATATTTGTGGTAAATGTCATTTGTGACTGTATAATATTTCAGATGTTTGGTCATTATTATTTTTTGAGGTTTTCTTAAAATAAAGATCATGACATAAAATAAATAATTTTTATAATTTTATATTTTAACTAAAAATGGCAAAAAATTAAAATCAATTTCAGTTTAATCAATAACTTTTGGTATGAATCAGCAGCAGATACAGCAAAAATAGTAATAATTATATTCTTTCTAAATAAACTATTTATATTCTAACAATAAATCTAAGAAAATAATTACAAATTTCTTAAATAAATTTCAATTTAACTGGTAACAAGTATGTAAATTCGATTTTTTATAAAAAGAACTTCTTTGTTGGAGCAAAAACTAAAATAAAATTGAATTTTTGTAAAACCGAGAGAAAAAAAACCGGCTTACAGTTAAATTAACTACACAAACAGATACATGCATAAAAAAAAGAGTTAAAGTATCTGCTAGATACAAATACAAAACAAAGATGTTGTTATTGTTGTTGTAGTTGTTGTTGCTGGTGCTGTAAAATAAATGTATTTACCAGAGATTGTAGTTTGTGGTCTTGCGTGTAACTAACTCTTTTGGTTTTGGTTACCGGTCAAATGATCGATTTAACTGTGTGCGTGTATGTTGTTGTTTCTTTCTTTGTATTTAGAAGACTAATAAAAGAGTTATATTCCGTTGGTATCGTTTGGTTTTGGTCTCGTTGTTTGGTTATGACTAGTTTTAGTTTAAAGTTTTGGTTGCCTTTTTGTTGTAACAAACAACCGGTTTACAAATTGGGTTTAAACAAAACGCTTAAAGTCTTATTTATTTATTTACTTAAGATTAAACTCAAGAGGTAAATAAGATCTTTTTTCATCCATCACCATTATTATTTTTGCATTTTTTTTGCAAAACGTGTGTATTTATTTTATTTTTATTCAAATATTTGTTGTTAAATGGAAAAAAGTGATAAATTAATATTTGCCGTCCAAATATGATATTTTTTTGTATACATCAAATAATTTTTGCTAATTGGTTAGAATCGATATATATTTGTGTTAAAAAATACACTTGCAAACTCACACATACACACACACATTCATAAAAAAGTAGGGCATTCGAAAAATTAATAATAAACAATAAAAATTTAAAAATTTTACATTGATAGATAAATTTTAGATTTACAACAAATTTTCGATAAATTTTTGATTTATAAGAAAATTTCGATAAATTTTATATTTATAGAAAATTTTCGATAAATTTTTTGATTAATAGCAAAATTTCGATAAATATTTGATTTATAGAAAATTTTCGATAAATTTCTTATTTAGGAAAACTTTCAATACATTTTTGATTAACGAAAAATCTTCGATAAATTTTTATAATAGAGAATTTTCGATAAAATTTGGTTTATGGCAAATTTTCGATAAATTTTTGATTTGTAACAAATTTTTGATAAATTTTTGCTTTAAAGCAAATTTTTGATAAATTTTTGATTTAAAGCAAATTTTCGATAAATTATTGATTCATAGCAAAATTTCGATAAATATTTGATTTATAGAAAATTTTCGATAAATTTCTTATTCAGGAAAAAAATTTTCGATAAATTTTTGATTTATAGAAAATTTTCGATAAATTTTTGATTCATAGCAAAATTTCGATAAATATTTGATTTATACAAACTTTTCAATAAATGTCTGATTCAGGAAAATTTTCGATACATTTTTGATTAACGAAAAATCTTCGATAATTTTTTATAATAGAAAATTTTCAATAAAATTTGGTTTATGGTAAATTTTGGATAAATTTTTGATTTGTAGCAAATCTTCGATAAATTTTTGATTTATAAAAAAAATTTTGATTTCTAAAAAAATTTTCATTAAATTTGAAATTTATATAAAATTTTTCTTATGTATAGAAATTTTTCGATAAATTTTTTATTTATAGAAAATTTATGATAATTTTTTTTTTTTTAATTTACGATAAATTATATATTTATTAAAAGTTTACGATAAGTTTTGTATTTATAGAAGATTTACGAAAAATGTTGTATTTATTGAAAATTTACGATAAGCTTTTGCTTAAGAGAATATTTAAAATAAATTTTCGACTAAGAGAAAATTACGAAAAAATTTCGATTAAAAGAAAAATACGATGAAAGAAAATTTACGATATATTATATTTACAATATATTTTGGATTGATGAAAAACTTACAATAAATATTATATTTATAGAAAATTTCGATTTTGCGATTTTTTAAATTGATAGAAAATTTAAGATACATTTTCGATTAAGAGAAGATTAACGATAAATTTTTGATAATAAGAAAATTTACGAAAAATTTTTGTTTTGTAGAAAACTTACGATAAATTTTTAATTTTGTGCAAATTTTCAATTTTGAGAAAATTTCTTTTTAGAGAAGAGTTTCGATAAGATTTCCATTAAGAGAAAGTTTTCAATAAGTTTTCGTTTAAGCGAACATTTTGATAAATTTTAGATTAAGAGAAAATTTGTGACAAATTTTAAAAAAGTTTTTAAATTGAGAGATCATTGATGATGAATTTTCGATTTAGATAAAATTAACGCCAAAATTTCGATTTAAAAAAATTGAATAAATTTCTATTTATAGAAATTTCAAAACGAAAATTCTATTTGGAGAAAATTTCCGATAGTGTTTCTATTTAGAGAGAATTTTTAATGATTAATCGGAAATTTTTCGATGAAAAAAATTGAATTTTACGTTTAAGACAAAATAATATCATTATTAATCAAATGTGTAGATAGAAATAATATTTTTTAAAATTACATTTGAAGGAATCAAAATTGATAGTTTGTGTAATTATTACATTTTCATGTGTTTTCTTTAAAAACTCCTCCAAATTCCTCATTTAAATTAGAACCAATTAAAATTACTCAGTAAAAGTGTAATTTTACACTTGGCTTATTGCAATTACATTTCTTTCTATTTTTATTTGTTGAAAAGTGTTACATTTTAAAAATTCTCAAATGAAAAAAGCAACAAATGTCACATGTTATTAATAAAATCTTCTTCTCGAGAATAAAATGTGTAAAATTACAACGTTTTAAATGAACAATAAACTCAATTTGTTAAATTTTTCCGTTCATGTTTTAAGCACGAGCTGTTTTGGTTTTTTCCTTATTCATGTTCAGAAGAGAATTTCCTCCCATCAAACCATTATCTGGTATGATGTTGCATGTCAATAATATTTAATTCTAAAAATTATTTTTCTTTTTCTATTCATATGAATTTTTGTTGTAAAGTTTTATTTTTTTTTGTGGAAACATGCAATTTTCTCTACACTTGGCTGCTTAACCTTAACACGATTTACACTCGGATGTATGAAAAGGTGCATCATCCTTAGTTATTTTCTACTTAATTTGTTGTTTGTTACTTTTTCATATGGAAAGTTCTACAAACTGAAGTTTTTTTTTATAATTTTCATAAAAACCCAAAGCTTAAGGGCATTTAAATGAATAAATTTTCCATTTTCATTTCAATGCTCAGACCACAAAAATATAATTTAATCATAAGAAAAAAATATTGTCATGCATGCAGCATTAGAACATACAACTGAATTATCCAAACATCAGTTTTATTTTCAAGTTGTTGATAATTTTATAAAAAAAAATAAAGTTGAAAAGCACTAATTATAGACAACATAAACGTGATCTCACTTAAAATGACAAATGACACACGTTTTTTCTTTGAAATCAGAGGAAGCATAACGTTTAATCTGATTTAAGTTCTAGTTGATTTCTAGTTTAGATCTTTTTCAGTTGTAGTTGAGATCTTTTTCAATTCTACTTCTGTTTTCAGATCGTTATCAGTTCTAAATTAGATCTATTTCAGATATAGTTCGGTTATAGTTCAGTTCTATTTCAGTTCTAGTTCACTTCTAGTTCAATTTAGTTCAGTTCTAGTTCAGTTCTAGTGCAGTTCTAGTTCAGTTCTAGTTCAGTTCGAGTTCAGTTTTAGTGCAGTTTTAATTCAGTTCCAGTTCAGTTCTATTTCAGTTCCAGTTCTAGTTCAGTTCCAGTTCAGTTCTAGTTCAATTCTAGTTCAGTTCTATTTCAGTTCCAGTTCAGTTCTAGTTCAGTTATAGTTCAGTTCTAGTTTAATTTTAGTTCAGTTCTAGTTCAGTTCCAGCTAATTCTAGTTCAGTTCTAGTTCCGTCATAGTTCCATTATAGTTCAGTTCTTGTTCAACTCTAATTAAGTTTTTCCCAACGGATTGTGAACATTTAAGAATCCCTGTTCAAAACGCACTCGTTTATAATAAACAATATTTTATTCACATTTTTTCTGTGACAACAACTTTAGTTAATATTCAAAACATCATTTGTGTAGGCCGAATATCAAAAAAGCTACTGTTTTCAACAAAGCAAATTTTGACTCCAAACAAACGCCTCCAACAAAAAAAAACTTCACATTTCTTGGAGTTATTTTTTTTTTCAGTTCGTTTCTTCTGCAACACAATTTTTCAATAAATTTTCACTATTTTTGTAATTTTAATCGTTTTTTTATTAAAAACAAAACGTCATCAATGTTGTTGTAAGTTGTTTTTTTAGAAAAGTTAACATAAAAACGCATAAAATTTTAATTGTGTCACTTCGATTGATGTCACGTAATGTGTGTTGAAGTATCTACAACATGCATTTGACTCTTCATGCAGTTTATTTGTTAGTGTATCTGTGTGCATGCGTGTATTTGTGCTCACACATTTAATTGTTATTGAATAAGTGTTTTGTTTTTTTTTTTGTTTTTTAGTAAATTTGTTGATGTCTGATTTTCACTTAATCAATTAAACATTTATTTAATCTTGTATTCGTATTTGTTACTTTTTTTATATTAAAAAATCATCATTGTCACATTGTTTTCAATAGCTGTTGTATGTCTCTTTAGTCAGGCTATAAGTCAGTCTGTCTGACTCAGTGTCTGTCATTTCATTTCTCAGCTGTTTAAATGAAAGTTTTGTTATTATTTTTGGTTTGATGTTTTGTTAATTGTTTTCAGGGAATTTTTTGTTGGGGAATTTTATCATTTTTTAAAAATATTTTTACATAAAATTGTATAAAAATTCCAAGGTAAAATTCAAATACTCAAATTATTTTTAAGTTTATAGAAAAGTGCATCAACTAATCATAAGACTCATCTCGATGATATTTAAATTATAATGCAATAAATGAAGCTTAATTAAAAAATATTTTTAGAAAAAAGTTGAATTTTTAGTGAAATGAAAACTTTTGATGAAATTTTAAATTTTTCTTACCAAATTCAATTTTTTATTAAAAATTTTAATTTTAATAAAATTAAAATTTTTCGTGTAAATTTAAATTTTTGGTGAAAATTAAATTTTTTTGTGAAATTTTAATTTTTCGTTAAAACTTTATTTTTTTATTTTTTTTTTTTAATTTCAATTTTTGTGAAAATTATTATTATTTTTTTAATCGACATTTTTTAGTAAAAATTAGAATTTGTAGTGTAAATTTCAATTTTTCGTGAAAATTTAATTTTTTTAAATTCAATTTTCGTGAACATTTTAATTTTTTTTTTTTTTTTAAATTTCAATTTTTGTGAAAATAAATTTTTTTAAAATCGGCATTTTTCGTGTAAATTTAAATTTTTATTAAAAATTAAAATTTTTCGTGTAAATTTAAATTTTTAGTAAATTTAAATTTTAAGTGAAAATTTCAATTTTTCATGAAAATTGAATTTTTTTTTGAAAATTTAAATTTTTTGTGAAAATTATTTTTTTTTTAAATCGGCATTTTTCGTGAAAATTAAAATTTTTTGAAAAATTTAAATTTTTCAAAATTTAAATTAAAATTCTTTTTTTTTTTTGAAAAATTTAAATTTTTCAAAATTTAAATTTAAATTTAAATTCTTTTTTTTTTTTTTTTTTTTTTTTTTTTTTTTTGAAAAATTTAAATTTTTCCTGAAAACTTTAATTTTTTTGTGAAAATTTCAATTTTAAGTGAAAATTTAAATTTTTCGTGAAAATTTTATTTTATTTTTTTTTAATTTAATTTTTTGTGAAAATAATTTTTTTAATCAGCATTTAAGTGATAAATTGAACCTTGTGATTCCATATAACTCCTCCAATGAACTAGAAATGAACTTAAACTAGAACTGACTGAACTAGGACCGAACTAAAACTGAAGTAGAACTGATTTAGAACTGAACTAGAATTAAAGTAGAAGATTTAGAAGACTTAGAAATAACTTAGAACCGAACGTGGTCTGTACTAGAACAAAACCAGAACTCAACTGAACTACAGTGAATTTTTTAAATTTTAATATAAATTTAGGTTAAATGTTGCAATTATGTAACTTTTTTTAGTTCTTAAGAATGAATTTAGTTAAACGTCTACCACAACCGAAGAAAAATCTTTTTAGATATGAAAAATATTAAAATCATTTCTTTCTGTCTTTCTCTTTCACTTCACCTTAAAAACTATTCCTTTTCTTTTGCTAAATTATTCAAATTGAAAACTAAATTGCTGCTCTTTTTTTTCTATTTTGTTGTTTTTGTAAAAAAAGCTGCATGTTAAAATGTGAATCATGAATGAGATTTCATTACCATAAATATGAATTTAAGAGGAATTGCATTCACATTGAAGTTGTAGATAATATTTGCAATGAAAGCAGAAAGACAGTGAGACAGACGGATAGGAAGACATACGAACGGATAACTTTAAAGCAAAACTAAAAGTTAAATTGTTTGTTTTCATTTGTATTTCCTCGTCTGTGTAACTGGCGTAGTAAGTAATAAGTTTTTAATGCTTTTTATTTTGCTGTTGTTTCGCTTGTTTTGTTGTTTTTCTTTATAAACATTCTCTTCAATTTCTATTTCTTTTCTTTTGTTATTAAATAAAGTGAAATAAGTAAACAAAAAAGTATTAACGGGCAAAAAAAGAGACAGACCGAATAAGTAACATAAAGTGGAACACGCCATGAATGTTAAACTGAATATTGAGCATTTAACACTAAAATAACCATTTAGGGTATGAATCAGCTATATGTTGATGGAGATAAAAAATTTGGTTATAAGTTCCTTTCCACTTAAAGAAAATATGGCAATAAATACACTTTCCTTTAATACTTTATTCCAAGTATTAAGTTGTTAATGAGAACCGAGGAGAGTTTTGGTTAACAAAAAAATAAGTACAAAGTATTGACCCTAAAAGAGAGTAAATTTTTCAAAAATCAGAACTGAGATTTAATAAAATTTTATAAATTCTTATAAAAAACTACACATGTAGGGAATGATCATTTCTCTCTTTTGAATTACTGTTGTGGCACTTAAGAGAGTAATTTAAGGTATTTTTCTTATAGATCAAAACCAAGCAGTTGGAGTTCTATAAGGCATAATCCCTTCTCTGCACTTAAATTGTCAGAATTAAAATATTTGCTAAGGAGTAAAATCGAAAAATTCTCAAAACACGTTCTTCATTAAGAGTTTAAACTCAAGCATTATTTGGTGTTTTTCCTTTGATCAAATTAGTTTTGTTAAAACATGTCAGTCATGTCAAATCCCTACTTGGTCCAATAACAAGAAGGTCATGCTAAACTGTTCCAATGTTATTAAACAGAATAGGTATGATGTTTCTAAAACCAAAAATAGACGGTATTTTCAAAAGACCTCCCATACACCCGGTAGGTAATCAGCTCAATGCTGGGATTATTTGGTACGAAATGTCAAAGCTAAAGAGGCCAGACAGACGCAGATTCCTAGTTAATAATTTTATGTTGCTGATACTAGAGAGGAATGTTGAAAACAATTTTAGGATCCAAAATCAGTCAAAATTTCCCAGAACGTTTTTACTATGGCAAGCAATATGCTGTGTTGCGGCAAAAGAAGTCCATTATTTGCCACAACGGGCTCTTTAAATACCGAAATTTTCATTAAGCAATATTAAATTTCATTCATAAGATTTCATAAGGTGTCTACCTATTTTTGGCCTGACTTGACATCCAGTCACTGTGGTAAAAGCGCTCTTGATTGGTACAAGATCCAGTGCTAAGGCTACTGGAGAGCTATTGACAGAGCACAATGAAATTCGATCAAATATTTTAGTCCTGAGAAATTTTCTATTAAAAAACCAACAAAATCGGTTAAATGTATTCAAAGATATAAACCGATATCTGAGGCAAACTCTAAGTTTAGGCAAAAACTTTCGTAAAGTTGTTCATATATAAAGTGACAAATTAAAATTCAGTCACCGTTCAAAAAATCGGTTCAGCAGAAAAAAAGGATTAGTCAAAAATATAAATATTTGATGACTCATAAAGTGTTTCGTGTTATATTACAAAAAATATATATATTGTCTTTGAGTGTGTATGTACGAACATACATATATGTAATGTTAAGAATTTTTGATCACAGTCCTTAACTACTTAAAGGATTTGTATTTTAAAAGTTTTAGTTTTAATTTCTTCTATAACTTTTCCCGCTTTTTTATGTTTTCATTGAAATTATTTTCCTTTTTTTTTGTTGTATTTTCCTTATTTTTGGTTTTCTCTCTAGATTATATGAAAATAATAAATTTGTTGCACAGAAAAAAAGGTAAAAGAGATATTTTCGTTTATATTTCACATACATAATTTTCATATGTAATAAAAATATTTTCTTTCCTTTTCACTCTTTTTCTCTGCATTCCCAGTTACTTCTTGTAACTTGGATCCATTAAACTCTTATTTTTTTCTTCGTTTTTTGCAAAAAGACAAAAACTCTATATAAAATTACATTTTATAGTTTTTTTTCTCTATATTCTTGTATTTGGATGTAAATGCTGGATGTTTTATATGTATTTTTTTCAGTTGAATGTTTGTAATTTATTTTTCAAATTTAGACAATAAATTTGTCTGTATTTCAACTTGAATTTAAGTTTTTTTCCTCGTATTCCATTACTTTCATGTAGGTATTAATATGATTTTCATTTTAGTTACTTTGTTTTTGTTGTTGTAGTTTAATAATAAATTCACGAAAGTTTTTTTTTGTTTTTTGTTTTTGATGAAAATTTAAATCACGATGAATTAAATAGTTTTGGAGGGAAAGAAGAAAAATGTTTAATCAATTTTAGTTTTAAATGCTTCAAACAATTTAACAAATCACGACTTTTTGTTAAAATTTAAAAATGATTTGCATATGAGAAGAGATTCCAATACATGTATATTAAATTTGTGAAATATATATGATATTGATATATAAAGTTAATATAAATTTGAGAAAGAAATTAAAAATGACAAAGAAAAAGTAAAACTTTCAAAAAACTTTTTCTTCAGTTTCTTTC
>PYHX02000413.1:29287950-29308078 GCA_004302925.2 Cochliomyia hominivorax
TGAAATTCTCTACACGTTCATAAATGGTCCCGAAACCCGTTATTTGGAGAATATTTTAGAATTTGTGAACAACGTAATTTTTTTAATTAAATTTCTGAGGGATATTTTAAAGTGTTTTCCAGCTGATTTGGAATAGCGTTAGTCCTTAATGGGTTCAGGGCATCAAGAAAGGATTGAACTTTATTAAAAACTCTGAAAAATTTCATTTATGACTTTATTGAAAAAAGATGTACATGTAAATGTCATTATTCAATACAAAAAACAGTAAGAGTGTAATAGTTTCTCCATCCCAACTATATTGAGGCATATTCCTATAAACGCATTATATTTTTTCTCTAGTTTTATTTTTACCTTGTTGTTATCATTCAAAAGTGAAGGAGATGGAGACTTAATGCCCATTTTATACCCTCCACCACCACAAGTGGTGAGGGTATATTAAGTTTGTCATTCTGTATGTAACGCCAAGAAGGAATCATCTCAGACCCAACAATGTATATATATTATTGCATCAAATCAAAAACTGAGTCGATTTAGCTATGTCCGTCTGTCCGTCTGTCTGTCTGTTGGAAACATTCTTACGCCTAGAATAATTGACCGAATTCAATAAAACTTGGCCACATTGTTTGTTATTGTCCTAAGCAGTTTGCTATTTAAAACCAGTTATATCGGTTTATAAGCAAGGAAGTTATAGACCGATATCTGAAACAACCTCAAAATTTCGAAAATGAACACTTATAATTTGTTTTAAAAATGTAATTGGACTTAAACAAAAAATTAATTTTAGCATACAATTGCACGTGCTTCATCATCGTGCAAAAAATTATCAAAATCTGATTAACCGGAAAAAAGTTATAGGCAAAATTTTGATACATCCCAAACTCTTTGTATCATGTGGACCGCAATTTTTAAGATAATTTACTAAAATTTGTCACAACTAATTTTTTAAACATTCTTAATATATGTTATAAATGTTATTAACATTAGTCCATATTTTGATATAGCTCCCATATAAGGCCCCTTTCCGGAATATGATTTACAGCTTATAACACTTTTAGATTTGAACCAATTCTTTTGAAATTTAGCACAATTGATTTTCTAGCTATTTTAAATATATGTTATAAATTTGATTAACATGGGTCCATATAACGCCCCTTCCAGAGTAAATAAAGACCAATTCTATTGAAAGTCGATACAATTATTTTGCTTACTGTTCTGAAGATATTATATTAATTTGCCCTATATTGGTCCAAATTTTCCTATAGCTCCCCTATAACGGGATTTCTTGAAAACGGGTTTGAGTTTATAAAACATTTAAATAAAGATCAATTCCATTAATATTTAGCACAATGATTTTTCTAACTATAATCAAAGTATATTATAAATATGAACAATCTTGGTCCAAATTTTGCAGTAGCTCCCATATAAGACCCCTTCCCGGAAAATAGTTTTGAGCTTATAACAAGCATATTTTTTGTTTTTATACGCTCCACAGGACAAGTGGTAGAGAGAGAATATTAACTTTGTCATTCTATGTGTAACGCTAAGAATGAATAATTTCAGACCCCATAATGTGTATATTCTTGCATAAAGTCAAAATCTCAGTCGATTTTCGTCAATCTCTTTGTCTGCTCACATCCACAAAAATTAACAGAGCTCAATGAAAGACAGTTCAGTAGAAAAATTTTATAGCCTAAATTGTAACTAATTTTATGACTAATTAAGTATTTCTGTGTTATATACATTTGTGAGTGTATGTGTATCTATGGAACCTAACGTATTAACTTTACACGAATTTGTGGTGGAGGGTATTTAAGATTCGGCATAGCCGAATATAGCATTCTTACTTGTTTAAAGTAAACAAGATTATTTCTTGCCTTATGCATGTCACCAAATATTTCCGATGTTTCTTTAAGGAGTGAGATTGAAACATTCTGAATATATACATAAAATCGTAAATAGAGTATTCATAAAATTGACATTTTTAGAAAACCGGTTTTCCGTATCTTATTTAAAATAATGTATCGAGATACCATAGATTTATTTAAATCCATTATTTTTGCTTGACAGAAACTTTCTCTTTAATTTCTGAATATATCTGAATTATAGATCCATATCCCTTTACCTAAAAAATGTATATTTGCTGTATAAAACAACTTGCAGAATCTTATTTAATTATTTTTATTGACGTGATTTTCTCTAAAATAGACGGACATAGCAAAATCGATTCAGAAATTCTGAACAATTTTTTAAGTGACTTCCATTAAAAACCGGTTAACCGACTGAAAAAAACCGGCATGCTGAATAATTCGAAAATAGAAATTATTCGAGACCCTTAGGTTTTCTGAAATGCAAAAACCCGGTTAACCGATTTCGGGTTCGGTTTTTGAATTAATAGTTTTAATTTTCATTAAAAATTTGATTAAAAATATTGATTCTCTTCGGAAACCCTTAAATTGACATTTTTATAGTGCTCTCTGTCACTTTGCTCGAACAACTTTTCTTTTACTCTTCAATAATCTTCTAGCAAAAAACCAAAATCTCTCCATTGGCCTTAACTCGGGTCAGTTTTTAAAGATTTACCTCCCTTGGTACATATACCATATAACAGTTCTAGACTGGAAGCCAAGTCTGGCCAAAAAAAAAATGTGGACACATTATGAAGTCCAATAATTGTAAATCTAGTAAATTTAGTTATTCATAGAACCCGTTGTAACAAATAATTGTCTTTTTTTGCCTCAACGACATGTTGTATGCCACATCAAGAACGTTTGGGAATTTATTTTGCTTATGAGTCCGTAACTCGATCATCAGTTACCAGGACGACCCTGACCCTTATTATCATGTTGGTAGAACGATTTAAATTCAAACGATGTTCAGACGTCATAACGTAATTTCGACGGTGGTAGTGTTATAGTTTGGGCAGCATTTTCTGCAGTTGGCAAACTATAACGAGTTTCCGGAAGGTGCTCCACTCCCTTTTGTGGATAAATATTGAATATTCCATTAGGATAAGGCTGCTATACATGTTTCAAAACAGTCTAAATTATGATTAAGCAAATAAAGTAGGCACTTGAATTCCAGCAGATCAACCATGTGCAATTACATTGAGAGTTCCCTAATGGTTCAAGAGTCACATAACACTGTGTATCTATTTTATTCATTCCAATTTTTTTTTTATAAATCCAGTTATTAAAAGTTATAGCCCACTGTACCATGTGCATGTGTGTATTTGTTTTAAAGAGTGAATAAATGAATGACTGGATATTATGTATCATGTCAGTTTTACATCCATTTATTTAATTGCTTCTATGAAATTTCAAAAACACTCTACAATTAAAATTATAAAATTTTGTTAAAGTAATAAAAATTTTAAAATTTAATTAAATTTAATAATTTAAAAAATTTTTTTTTTAATTAAAGTCTTTATTTATATTCCAACTCTTTTTTCTTATTTGTATGAGAGTCGTCCTTAACAATGTTCGCTGTTGGTGGGTAAGAAAAACGCCCTCTATGAGTGATATTGCGGTGGGGAACTTAAAAGTCTTTAACTCTTAATTTCACCTTTATTTTTAATTTCATTCATAAAAAATTTTAAAATGTCCTTAATGCTGCTTTCAAAATGTTCACTTTTATATTTTTTCTCTTCATTTTTGCTCTTTTGTATTTTGTAATAAAATAGTTTATATTTTATATTTTTGTAATTTTTTTTTTTAAATAAATTTTTATAAAATTTATTGCCATTTTTCTGCAACATGTTAATTTAGCCATAAATTTATAACATTTGTTCATGTAAAATGTACTCAAACATATTGAGTTGTATTAAAATGTTATACACACTGACATGTATAAACTCTGAAACTTACGCAAACACACATACATACATACATACATACATACATACATACATACATACATACATATATGCATAAGTAAGTATTAGTGTGAGTGTGAGAAAAAAGATAAATTTATAAAATATATTTAACCATTTAAGATGAAATTGCTTTATATGTTAAATATTATAAGTTAAAAATGAAAATGACTTTATTTCTAAAATTTATTACATTAACAGAAAACCATTAGATTAAGTTGTATTGCAAATTGATGTTGTAAAATTGCAATAAATGTGCTAAGTAGGTAATTTTATATAGATATATTTTATGCCAAAAACAGCTGTACACTATGACGATGTAGTGTACAGCTGTTTTACAAAGAATTTTGTATATTTTATGAACCATTAAATATTTTGGAATGAAATTTTACATGTTTACTGCTCAGACAGATTTAGAGAATACCACGTTTGGATCTTGGAATGGTGGTAGAAACTGTAAATTTGACGGACTAGAATTTGAATTATGCGTTAGGCCGTGTTTTTGTCACAGTACCAGCTAAAAACCTATAATTCCACAAATTAATTGGAAAGAGACTTAGCTTAGATAATATTATATAAAATAGATATGAATGCCATAGTCTACTATACCGTATTACCAGCTACCAGCTACATTATGCAAAAACTTGTTTGACTTGAAGAAGGCTTCATGTAAAAACTAAAGTGAAATATGGTATTTATCCACATTTGACTCCTTGGAATTGGTCCATTTTGAATCGCAAATAGAAAAAATACAATCTGTACAAAATTTCAATAAATTTTGTTTAAAATTTATAGTTTTAGAAGCTTAAAACCCTTTTCTTGAAGAGGCCTTAAATGGAAACTATAGCAAAATATGCATCGATATTAATCCAACTAATAATATATATAATACTGCTATAAATTTGATACTGATAATTTTCAATAAATTTACTTCATATATGGGAGTTTTATAAACTCAAAACCGTTTTCCAGGAAGTCGCCTTATATGGGGGCTTAATGAAAATGAGGACCGATATTGGTGAAATTAATAAAATTTCATTAGAATGGAATAGGTCTGCATTAAAGACCTGTATAAGCTTAAAACCATATTTCACGAAGTAGCCTTATATCGGAGCTAGATCAATTTTTTTCTTTTTTTGGTTCAAATTTCCGAAAATTATATTCAAAATTGCGACCTGTATGGCACACTGATTTCGAAGTGTATCAAAATTTTGTATTTATTTTGTTATAATTTTTTTCTAATGATCTGATTTTGGAGGATTTAATGAAGTACTTATCGCTCTATGTTATGGTTTAATTCTGTCTAAATCCAGTTACTAGTTGTTCGTATTCCTTATTTTAAGGTTATAACAGATATCGTTCTGTAACTTTTTTGCTAATGGGCCGATGTAGATGGTTCCAACAGACTGATTGATGTCAAAACATATATACTTTATAGATTGTTAGATGATTTCCTTTTTAACGTTACACACGAAATGACATCATCACTTATGGTGTGGCCAGCATTGGTTTTAGTACAGATTCCCATTTTCTCTTCCAAAATACCCAAAATCGAAAACTTTTATTTTGGGTGTAAGAAATTATTATCTATATAAATAATGCAATTATCATGAATTTTGGGCATAAAGTGGGCAATACTGCTCTAAATACAAGACTTTAAACAGATTCCTATTTTTTCTTTCGAAATACCCAAAATCTCCAATTTTTGTTTTCTGTGTTATTTTAGAATTTATTTTTTTAGTGTAAAATATTGTCTTAAATTAAGGACTTTATACAGATTGCAATTGTATAGGGGGAAGATATTTTTAAAAAAATTTACTTTTTTCAAAAAAATAAGGTTTTTTTTATTTTACATATTTTTCCCTTCAAAAACTCGGAAAATAATGCTTAAATTTCGAGAATTATATGGACTATTAACATGTAAACATTTTTCAATCAAATCAAAAATGAAGTTTTGGCGATTATTTTTAAATATCAATATCCGTGGGGACCAAATTTTGTGATACTCTCTTCAGTCTCTTGGTACAAATAAGATCTTATGCCCTTCCAAATAAATTGCAAAATATCTCACAAACTTCCAATTAAAATTCAATTTAAAACTATTAATTGGTTACAAAGTTACAGAATTATTTTCAAAAAAGCTGTTAAAAAATTGCAACTATCGAAGAGACTTACTTTAAAGCTCAACACCCAGTCTCTCATTAGAGGGAAGAATCCAAGTTCCCGCAAATTAATTGGAATACATCTCAGGATTGTTTGATTGAAATTTCAGTTTAATATGTTTTGTAGTTATAAATTTATAGAATTATTTCCAAAATCACAGTAATACAAACGAAAATTAATCTTTCATGTTTGAGTTAGTCGATTTTAACTAACTGTAAGTAATTGTCTACAGCGCATAGCGCAGGTCCTTCCCTATAATTTGTATTCACATTATAATTCCATCAGTGATTTAAATGATCAAGTTGTATTAACAAGAAAAGAGCGGAAAATATATATTTTTTCCCTCAGATTTATGTTTTAAAATTTATGCCATAATTTTATTATTTATTCATTTTGCTTGAAATCATTTGAAATCTTATATCACTGCAGTGAAAATGCAGCATTTTTTTGTGAAAATGATTAAAATTCTACAATTGACCTTATTTAAAGTTCTATTACGTATAACAAAAGGAAATCAGTTAATAATATAATAAATCTTATATATGATTCAATGTCAATATACCTACACACATACACACTTGCATAAGTATAGGAAACTGTAAAAATATGTATGTTTAAGTGTATGAGTGTGAAAGTTTATGACATTTGATATGATTTCCTTGTCAACGACTTGAAAAGAGGAAAAAATTTGAAGAGAAATTCATAATTTTCTATGATTGATTGTAGGAATGTTAAAGTAAAAAATAAAATATCCGTTATGACTGCACAAATACGAATACAAATACAATTTACAAATACTTGTGAACATACAAATACAAATGTATATGTACATGTACACACAAATATAATGTCATAAATCTATAAATATAATAAAATCAAGAAATATTCTGGTAAGAAAGAGAGAAAAAACACATTAAGTAACAAAAAATACTTATTTTCATTTATCGTTTCTATAACATTTTACAAATACAAATATTATTTCCTAACACTTACACACATTCACACATACAGACATTAATACATAGAATACTATTATAAGAATTTATTTAAGGAAATAAAAAAATCAACTTGCTTTCCTAAGAAATGCACTTCAGTTCTTGAAAATATTCTTACTTTTAAACGCACAGTGGTCCTAAAACCAGTTTTTTTAGGAAATAATTTTGTAACTTCGAAACTATTAAATGTTTTGCAGTGAAATATCTTATGGATATTCTTGAGATATTTTCCAATAGATTTGAAAGGGCACAAGTTTTTAGTAGGTCTAGAAGACGTGGGATGGAGGTCCAAAATTGGACATCTCATGTATTACATTTTTAAATATCATTTCCGATTTTTTTTAATAATTTTATAAATTTGGAATCAATGAATATTTTACAGTGAGCTTTCAGATGCACATTCTTGAAGAGTTTTTCAAAAGATTTGGAACTCCATAAGCTCTCAGTTAATTCAGAAGAGGGGGAATGATCCTCCATAATTGGTCACTTTGGGTGTTACAATTTTTTTACAAAATTTCCAAAATTCCCAAAAATTCAATTAATGGTTTCATTGTAAAAATTATATACAGAAAATCTTTATTATTCTTTTTAAAAATCCTTACATGTGTGAGATATCTCTTATAGTTTAAGAGATATTTCAACCAATAAACATTATTGGCAAAATTTTTGATATGACTTTTGTAAGTACTTTGGCTTTGGTGATCTCAATTTGGATCCAAAAAAATATCTGAAATAATTTGGGTCCAAGAAAATATCTGAAGTAATTTCTGAATTTTTCATGAAATTCTTAACAATTTTGATATAAAAATCGTATACCTATGTGGATCCGATAAATAATGTTTCACATTTAAATCCATTGTTTTCCTTTAGACTATAAATTTGTCTTTATAATTCTGAAATAATTTCTAATGCAGATGTATGTAAATAATCTTAAATTAGGGGAAATTCGCTGGCCCTATCAAAATTTTAATAATCTAAAAAAAAAAATTTTCCTTAGTTTTGGAAAAGAAAAAAATCGAAAGTTAGAATTAAAGGTACAGTACTTAGATTATACACCTACATATGTCTGCTATATACCCAAAAGATCTCTAGTGGATCCAGTTTTTAATAACAACAGAGTGACCTTTTTTCTAAAAGTAGCCAATTTTTGGAGCGAGTATTCCCCTCATTAGAATTTCAGGTATTTTAGAATCAAAATTTGGGAATATATTTAGAGCTTTGTATTCAGAACACTTTTGCCCATATTACACACAAATTTCATCATGAAAGCTGTAACGAAGTAATTCGTTACATATTTTTTTGTTGTAAAATCAGATATGAATTAACTCGCTAACATGAATTTAAAGTGTATTTGCTTATTTTATAATTGTTCTTGTAAAATAACTGTTAATTTTTAAGAGTGTAAATATAAGAGAAATTGTTGTAGTATAAGAGAATATAGTAACATATTTAAGTATGAGTACATTACATGCCCAACATACAAAATAGTTGCATCACTACTACGATACTGTTGTATTACCACTAATACTAATAATCAATATCACTACTTCTTCAGTTGGGCTTGTGCTGCCGTTGTGGATGGACAGCTATCGCAAGTTTGTAATAGCTTCGATAGCAGCCGTATACAGGCAAAACAGTCCCAACCTAGTAGTAGTGTTAGGGTTTCTACTGGTATTTACTGCCATAGATCCCAAACAATGTAGTAGTGTTAGGGTTTCTACTGGTATTTACTGCCATAGATCCCAAACAATATAGTAGTGTTAGGGTTTCTACTGGTATTTACTGCCATAGATCCCAAACAATATATTAGTGTTAGGGTTTCTACTGGTATTTACTGCCATAGATCCCAAACAATATAGTAGTGTTAGGGTTTCTACTGGTATTTACTGCCATAGATCCCAAACAATGTAGTAGTGTTAGGGTTTCTACTGGTATTTACTGCCATAGATCCCAAACAATATAGTAGTGTTAGGGTTTCTACTGGTATTTACTGCCATAGATCCCAAACAATGTAGTGGTGTTAGGGTTTCTACTGGTATTTACTGCCATAGATCCCAAACAATATAGTAGTGTTAGGGTTTCTACTGGTATTTACTGCCATAGATCCCAAACAATGTAGTAGTGTTAGGGTTTCTACTGGTATTTACTGCCATAGGTCCCAAACAATGTAGTAGTGTTAGGGTTTCTACTGGTATTTACTGCCATAGATCCTAAACAATAAAGTATGGCAAAAGGGAATCTACTGGTTTTTACAACCATAGATCCCAGGCAATGTAATAGTGATAGGTATGGTAGTAGAACTACTAATACAATTACAAAATAATATTCTATATAAGGGCCGGATCTAGATTTAATCGAGGAGTCTGGTCTGGAAATCTGGAGGTCACGGTGTTTAAATTAATAACTAAATAATTTAGTGCTGTTATAATAATTAGTACATAAGAAAGAAATAATAAATTTTGAATAAACAATAAAAATAAAATAATAAAATACAAAGTATCCTGGGTATCCTGGCAAACATCCTTATAAAGCTTTATTTCGATAGATTTAATTTGAGATCAAATATCATAATTTTTTTCATAAAATTTTTTTCATAAAAAATATTCATATAAAAAGTTTACTGAATAAATTAAAAATTAATTGACACCGGGACCCCTTTACAAAAATTTGCTCGTCTTTTCTTTAAACAATCTTAACCAAAAAACCGTTAATTACTTTCTTTAATAAAATTTGATAAATTTTCTCCCATGATATTGGTCTCGGGACCACTGTATAATTTTTTTCAGTGTATTTTTCTGTGTTAAGTCAAGGCAATAACTTACATATGTGTTGGTGTTTGTGCGCAATATGTTAACAACATAAAGAGTTCTATTTATAAATGTGCATAAGTATGTGTAAATCTTAAAAAAAAGAAGTATTATATTCATCTTACCTCCCAATAACCATTTCCGGCTTGTGTTGTCACATCACTATATGCCAATATGGCTGATGTGCGACTGCTACGGAAATCGAATTTAATATTAAATTCTTCAGCGTGATTTATGGGCCACCAAATGTGTGATGTTGCAAAAGGATATGTTATGGGTATGACATTAACTTCATTTTCTTGAAATTCAGCCTCAAGAACACCTATAAATAATCGGAAGAAAATTAAAAAAAAAGACATAAGAAAAAGTTTTTTTTCAGAAAATTTATTAAAATTAAGAAAAATGAAAATTTATGTTAAATCAAGATGAAATTAAAAAAAACCCTCCACCACCACAAGTGGTGAAGAGGGTATATTAACATTGTCATTCCTTGTGTAACGTTAAGAAGAAAACAGACCATAAAATCAAAATCTGAATCAATTTAGCTATCGTCTGTCTGTCTATACGTCTGTTAGCTTATAAGTCCGTCTGTCTGTCTGTCTGTCTGCTTGTTGTTGGCATGTTCATACCACATTAATTGACAGAGCTCAACGTAACCGCCTGAGAATTATTGTAGTCCTATGAAATTTTATATTTAAAATCGGTTTGGTGTATCAAAAGATATAGACCGATATCTGAGGTTATCTCTCGTAAAACTGTCAATTAGAAATCGACAAATTAGAGTAGGAGTTTGTCATACTATAAAATTATATGTATTTCATTATCATTACAAAAATTGTCAAAATCGGTTCAGTAAAAAAAAGTTATAGCCGAAAATATAATTAATTTTGTGGCTGTCGATGGTGTATTTTACTTTTATATATAATATACGTTTGTGATTGTGTGTGTGTGTGAGTATATACGAAAATTAACGTTTTAAACGCATTTGTGTTGGAGGGTATTGCTATATTCGGCTATGCCGAATATAGTAATACCCTCTTACTTGTTTTTGATTTAATTACTAGAATTATGAGTTAATAAATCTTATTATCCTTGTTAAAATTAATACGTATTAAAATTATTTTATTGCTTTTTTAATTTATTGTTTTTTATGCTTAATTGCCCATAAATCAATATTTTAATGCAAATTTAATTTATTTATTTATTTTTTTAAATCAACTTTATTTATTTAAAAATATAAAATTATTTTTAAATAATTTTTTTTTAAATTTTAATTTGTATCTTAAAAAATCAAAGGTTAAATGTTAAAAATGGGTAAGTTTGATGACGTTTAAAATATAGCTTTTTTAAATTATAAGTTTTTAAATATTTTATCAAATTTAAAATAAATTAGGAAGAAATTCGACTAACTTTTTTAGCTATTAACACTAGATTGTCTAAGCAAGTCATTTTGACTTCATTTCATTTCAAACTGAAAAAAAAGACTTTTTATACAATATATAAAGGAGTTTATTAGTCATTGAAGTTTCCTCTTTCACCTTAATTTCACGTATATACAGTTGTGTTATACCTATATTACCCAAAAACAGTCATTTTGACTTCATGGATCATTCTAGTTAATTAAATCCCTTTTTCTTACTTCTGTATATCAGTGAATCAGTTTTATAATAACAATTTTAATTTCTTTTTCCCGATTTCGACCACTTTATAACATAAAAATAAATTGTTGATACTCGATAAGTTGCATTTGTGCAATAAATTGAAATTAAAGTTGTTTTATAACTGTAACAAAAATAAAAAAATATATTTATAATTAATTTCTTTACACCTTATTATACCCTACCCTAAGTTAGGCGTTTTATTTGTTTATAAAGACATTTGTAACTCTTAGCATTTAACTCAATATTCACCTTTTTTTCTGAGTCGATCTAGCGATGTTCGTATGGATGAGTGGTTAGCCCTCCATGTCATGGTCATCATTTTAAAGACATTTTGATAAAATTCGGTATAATTAGTTATGTTGGAACAAGGACGAAGCCTTCTAACATTTGTGATCGGTCGGTCTATTATTTCTCATGGCCCCCATAGAAATGCTTTCCCAAAATAGGACATTTAGTTCATTGAAGTTATAAATTTATAAATATTTTAATAACATTTAGCAAGAGTAAGCTTTTTATTAGCCCAAACATTCATTAGCCCGAACATCAGTTTAAAATACAGAATTCTCCAAAAACTTTATTATCGTGAAAAAATAGTATGATTGAGATATATGATACTATTAGTTCAAAATTTTACGAGGATATCAGAATAAGTACTAATCACTCAAATTTCTTCGAGGGTTGGTCACTATCATATGGTGACCCAAGATCAACTATATAATTCTGTCTTGTCATTTTGACTGCTTTTTGCCAATAGAGGTATATACAAAATTTCAGTCTTTCTACTGTTAATAAAGCTTGACAAAATTCAACGTATTTTTTTGTTAATTTGAATATTGAAGAATTCAAATTTTTTATAAAAAATATTATTTTTGTAAAAATTCACATTTTTAACAAAAAGTTTATTTTTCAAATTTTTAAAAAGTTTGTATATTTTTAAAATTTTATTTTATTTTTGCATAAAAATTATGTCTATTTTTAAAAAGTTCTACGTGGATTTTTTTGGGTAAAAAAACGAACTAAAAATTATTTTTGATCAAAATTGAAATTCTAAGAAGAAGTTTAATTCTCAAAATAACCATCACATGAACCAAGACTTTCAGGCAACATTTTTTATTTATTAAAAATAAAAAATATTATAAAAAATTTATTTTTGAAATATTTAACTCAAATTTTTTTTTCATAAAAAATTTTTTCAATAATTCTGCTTCTTTTTTTTAAATCAATTCTTTAAATTCTTCAGTTTTAAGTATATTTTCTAAATTCTTATTTACAAAAATAAAAATACCAGGGATTCTGATTTTAATAAAAATAGCTTTTAAAAAAATTTCAGTTTTTGGCCAAAAGCAAAGTTTTTTTTGCCAAATTCCAAAATTAAAAATTTCTTTCCAAAAATTCAATTGTTTGTAAAACTCTACTTTTCTCAAAAATTTAATTTTTCCCAATAATTTTTTTCAAAAATTTTAATTTTATAAAAAATTTTATTTTAACTAAAATTCATTTTTTTTTCAAAATTTTAATTTTATCATGGTTTCTCTTTATTTTAAAAATTCAAATGTTAACAAATAATTTTGATTATCTTACAAATTCTGTCGTTTCATAATGTCAAGTTTTACACTTTTTGACAAAAAAATAAAAATAAAAAATAAAATAATTTTCATTTTTTTCAAAATTCCAATTTTTTCAAAAATTCTATATTTAAAAAAATGTCTATTTTTTAAGTTTTAAATTTCTAAAAGCTAAAATCATAAATTCTATCTGTTTTTTTAATTTAAAGTTTTACCAAAAATTTTGTTTTTCTATTGTTTTGAAAATTTGTATTTTTAAAGTGACCAAAAATTCTACTTTTTTAAATTCTATTTTTTTAAAAAATCTCAATTTCATCAAAATTTTATATTTTTTTAATGAATTTATATTTTTTTCAAAAATTTAAATTATAAAAAGAAATACCGCAAACATTTAGCTTTTTAATAAAAATTTAAAATTTTTTTTTAAATAAAATTTTATAAAATATATTTTTATTTTAAATTTAAAATTTGTTCAAAAATTATCATTAAAATTCTATAATATTTTAAAAAGTTGAAAAAGAGCCAATTTTTTATTTTTGAAAAATTTTAATTTCTATCAAACTTCTTTCTTCTCATCAAAACGCCCCTTCCCGGAATATGATTTATAGCTCACAAAACTCTTAAATTTGAACCAATTCTTTTGAAATTTGGCACAACTAATTTGTTAACTATTTTAAATATGTGTTATAAATTTTAATAACATGGGTCCATATTTTGATATAGCTCCCATATAACGCCCCTTCCCGGAATATGATTTATAGCTTATAAAACCCTTAAATTTGAACCAATTCTTTTGAAATTTGGCACAATTATTGTTTTAACTATTTTAAATATGTGTTATAAATTTTATTAACATCGGTCCAAATTTTCCTATAGCTCGCTAATAACGGGATTTCCCGGAAAACGGATTAGAGTTTATAAAACATTTAAATAAAGATCAATTCCATTAATATTTAGCACAATGATTTTTCTAACTATAATCAAAGTATATTATAAATATGAACAATCTTGGTCCAAATTTTGCTGTAGCTCCCATATAAGACCCCTTCCCGGAAAATAGTTTTGAGCTTATAACAAGCATATTATTTGTTTTTATACGCTCCACAGGACAAGTGGAAGAGAGAGAATATTAACTTTGTCATTCTGTGTGTAACGCTAAGAATGAATTATTTCAGACCCCATAATGTATATATTCTTGCATCAAGTCAAAATCTCAGTTGATTTTCGTCAATTTTTCTGTATGCTCACATCCACAAAAATTAACAGAGCTCAATAAAATTTGGTAGAAAAAAGGCAGTTCAGTAGAAAAATTTTATAGTCTAAATTGTAACTGTGTTTCTGTGTTATATACATTTGTGGGTATATGTGTGTCTATGGAACCTAACTTATTAACTTTACACGAATTTGTGGTGGAGGGTATTTAAGATTCGGCATAGCCGAATATAGCATTCTTACTTGTTAACTTTAAATTTCATTAGAATATAGAATTTTTTGTTTTTCTGAAGAGATCATAAATTTAGCTTAGTTTGGCCTGTAACTCACTATTTATAGATTTATTTTAGACCTTTAAATCCCTTAATTAATTTTTGTAAATGTGATCACTGATAAGGTTTATTCGGTTAGAAAACGCATTATTTACTGATTTATATATTTTTAACTAAAATTCTTTAACATCGAATTGCTTTTAGAAAAAATTTAATGTCTCAACTCAATGATTAAAGTGAAAAAAATCATTATTTTATAAAAAACTGTCCATATTCATTAAATATTGACAATATTAAGAAAAGGATGTTAATTAAATTAAAAGTTTATATGTTCTTTCTAAATTAAACCCTTTAAATTTTAACTTTTAACATTAATTAAGAGAACAAAAATATATAAAATTTTTTGTCTCTCTCATACACACACACAGACACACATGGAAACAGACATTAATAAACATTTGTTCAGAGGAAAAATCTCCAAAAAGAAAAACATCATTCATGGACATGGCACATAATTAAAATGCAACAAACACACAAAAAAAAGAGAGAGAAAAATGTCTGTATAACGTTCGTTCCAAGTTTAAACAGAAAAATAAAGAGACAAAAAAAAAAAAAAACAACAACAAAAATGTTTGGCAGCAAGAAAAACTGAAAAATACATGAATTTTAAGCTACAAAATAATATATACACACATACACATATATACATATGCAATTTGTAATATTTGAAAATGTATACACATACACAATACTCTCACACAAACACACACACACAGATTTAGATACTCACCATGATAGTGAACTTTTGGATTACCACGTTGTAATTCATATAAAATGGAAATATCATTGTAATAGACATATTTAAGTGAACCCACAAAATTATTATGCGATGCCAGACCCTTCTTTTTATGCAAATCTGGTCCACCACCAAAATAGATTTCCGGATCAAATAACAAATATCCACTTGATGTCGTTGGTATTTCAAGTATTTTCATTTGTTCATCCAAAATGATGCGAACCGTTCGCTGTTCATGATAAATTGTTAAATTGTGCCAATAACTGCGTGTCAGCTCATCAGTTAGTATGGTGGACATGACATTGTCACCGAAATCCATTTCAACATAAATCGATTGATTTTTAATGGAGGCAGCGATATACTGATGTTTCAATGATTCACCGCTGGCATAGAAGAGTGCGGAATCATCAAATTGTGTGCGAAACATTAAACTGATGCGAGTTGTGGACGAATGTACACGATCCTTCCAATCATAGATGCGATACGAAACATAACTGGCACCACGTAATGTCATAATTGTAGCAGCTATTGGAAAGGTGGAGGGAAAAGAACAAAAGGATTTTTTTTTATTAAAATTATTTTGTATTGATTTTTTGTGCTAAAGTTTTGTATTAAGTGATTAAGTTATTTAGAGTTAATTTCATTTTGTGAATAAATAAATTCACTTTCACCAAACCAACTTTTATTGGTAACAATTTCAGATATTTCCGTGTTTTCTCGTTTCAAGTTAAATCTAAAATTTTCCATCTGGTTATAAGAGATGTTTCAACTTTAGTAATTTATTTTTGGAATTTTTGTTATTTTAAAACCAACACATACACACACACATATATATGTTTGTGGGACATGCGAAAAAGGGATAATGTGACCAATTGTTTTTATAAATATAGTCATTTTTATATTTTCATAAAAATTATAATTTTTATCAAATTTTCACAAAAACTTTAATTTTCCTAAAATTCATATTTTTTATAAGAAATCTATTTTTAAACAAATTTAAAAAAAAAAAAAAAAAAAAAAGAAAAAAAAAATATTGACATTTTTAATAAAAAGTACAATTCCAATTTTTATAAACGACTAATATTTTTATTTATTTTTTTATTTCTAATTTATTAAATAAATTTATTTTCGAAAAACTATCAAAAATTCGAAAAATATTTCTTTTTCCAAAAATTAAAATTTTTACAAAAAGTTTTAAATTTAAAAAAAAAAAAACAATAAAAAAAATAACTCAGATGCTAAATTTTAACCAAATTTTAATTTTTTTTAACAAAAGTTCTTATATGAAAAAGTATTTTTTTAACTTAATTAAAAATAATAAATTTTAACATTTTGATTTTGAAAAAATGTTTAAATAAAAAATACTAATTTTTATTAAAAAAATCTATTTAAAAAACCTAATTAAAATAGAAATTCTAATTTTTAACAAAAATTTTTTTTCCAAAATTTAATTTTTTTTCCGAAAATTTATTTTTTTTCAAAATTTTAATTTTGAATAAAGAAATATATTTTTTACAAAAAATTCATTTTTAACAAAAGTTTTACGTTTTTTATTAATCAATTTTCTACAAAAAATATATTTTTTAATCTATTAAAAAAAAATCAATTGTTCTAAATTCTAAAAATAAATATTAACAAAAATTTTATTTAGAAAATCTAAACTAAAAAAAATAAATTTTAACAAAAATTCAAATTTAAACAAAAAATTAATTTAAAAAAAGGAAAAGAAGTAAAATTTTTGCAAAAACTATAATTAATACAAAACATTTAAAAAATTTTGTTGTAATTAAATTTCAACTAAAATTCTAATTTTATAAAAATTCTTAATTTTAATTAAATTTTTTAATTTGAACGAAAATTATAATTAAAAAATGTAAAACTTTAATTTTCGAATTAAAATTAATTTTCACAAAAAAATTATACTTTTTTACAAAAATTCTAATTTTCGACACAAATTTGAATTTTCAAAAATGTTAACAAAACTTTCATTATTTTTCCAAAATGTTCTAATTAAAAAAAATAAATTTTCACAAAAATTATCTAATTAAAACAAAATTTCAAATTTCTACAGAAATTTTGATTAAAAAAATTAATTTTTGCTAAAAATTCTAGTCAAAAATTCAATAAAGTTTTTTAATTTTTATTGAAACTTTCAAATTCAGTTTAAGATCAATTTAAAATCTCTTATAAAAGTCATAACAGATTAAACTTATTTACATCAAATTTAAAAAATATATATAATTTTTAATTTTAAATTTTAGTTAAAGATCTATTTTTAACTTTTTAAAATTGATCACAGATTAAGTCTATTCTAGTAAAATATGCAGTTTTAACAAATTTATAAACTTTGTTTTAACTTTAAAACTAAATTTTAATAACGATTTTTAATGATGATTACAGTCTTTTACAGTATTTTATTTAAATTTAGTCATTTTTACATAAAATATCAATTTAATAACGATTTTAGATTTTTTTTCGCAGAAGTGATCAAAAATTATGCCTATTTTTTACCAAAAAGCTGTAAATACTGAATGATGGAGATTTTTTTATTTCAATAATAAGTAATCACAGATTAAGACTATTTTGTTAAAAAAATCGTTCTAATACAGATTTTTTAAAATTAATCTGTGGTACAGTTTGTAATCACAGATTAATCTTATTTTAGTAAAAAATGCAATATCTACAGAAATATAAACGATTTTATTTTCCAATTTAATCTTAGTAAAGATTTTACATTTTTTGTAAAAGTGATCACAAATTAAGCTCTTTTTATTAAAAATTCCAATATTTACTAATTTAGAGAGGTTTAAAAAAAATCATTATAAAAAAATTATGAAAGAAATTAAAAATAAATTTATTAAAAATTCAAATTTCAAAAAAAATCTTAATTTTTCCAAATATTAAATTTTCAAACAGAAAATAAAAATAAAATTTACAACTAAAATTCAATATTTTAGCAAAAAATTCAAATTTTTACCAAAATTCCATTTTAAACTAAAAACTAATAAATCAATCTTAAATTTCACTTTAATGTTGACTTTCGTAAAAGTGATAACAAATTAAGCTTATTTGATTAAAAATACAAAATTTGCTGCATTTTTGACTAAAATAAGTTTAAACTGTGATCCGTCAAAATTCATTATTTAAAGCTAAAAATCTCTATAACTCTATTATAACTGACCTCTTGAGTTTGGTGTCATTGTGATGTGAAAATAACTTTATTATAATAATAGTTCATAGTCATGTTCTCATCTTACTTTTGTAGTTTTGTCGGTCACAATAACAATTTTCATATTTCGACTCATCTCATATTTGCTGCCCTTTTTTTTAGGGTCAATGTTGTTGTAGCTGTTTTTAACCAGCTAAAAAGAACTTTACAGCAATTTGCACCGAAAATACTGACTGCCGTAAAGAAATTAAGTTGTTTTCTGCTCTTATCTAAAATATAGCACACGTGGGTTATGGGGTCTTGTCAGAGAGTTGCTGCATATATATGTATATGTTGCATCAGTTAGTAAAAGATTATATATGTGTATTTTTGTGTAAACATGTATGTATAGAATATATAATATACAGACTAAATATGCACAACCCAGTTAACGAATTTATAATGGAACTGAAAATGTTTGATTGTCTTTTATAGGGGATAAATCGAGATTATATGTACCCTACAGTATTAAAGATTTATTGTTGATTTCATTAAAAAAATTTGTTGTAACTAAAGAGATTTTTCATATTATTTATAAAATGTTGCTTGGTTTACATTTAAATGTTAACCTTAAATTATGTTGGATTTTGTGATGATGGATTAAATTTTAGGGCGTTTTCTTTATTGTAAAGTTAATTAAAATATTTTAAACTGATTAAATATTTTAAACCTTATTTGAAGATAACTGTTTTAAAAACATTAAAGAGCAAAATAAGGAGAGGGGATTTACTAACTAACTGATGATCTTAATCAATATAATAATTTAATATAAATTTTATCAAGATACCAGTTAACAGTTATAATGCGAAATTAAAACTTATTTGATTAAAAATGTAAAATTTGCCGCTTTTATTTGGCTAAAATAAGTTGAAACTGTGATCTATCAGATAATAGCTCGAAATTCGTTATTTAAAGCTGAAAATGTCCATAACTCTTTTTTAACTGACTCTTTAGTTTGGTCGTTGTGATGAGAAAATAACTTTATTATAATTGTTCATAGTCAAATATTGGTATTATATTGATGGTCGTTGTAGTTCTGATTTTTTTTTGTTAATAATCTGTAACTTTTAAACTGTTAAAGATATTTTGATAATATTTCACAAATTGGGATAAGATGTTTTTGGATTGTTTTGAAAGAGTACAGGACCTTAGCTAAGTCAGATCCATAGTGGGTGACCCTTCAAAGTTCAATATCTCGGGTATTTTTTATTTTTAAAAATCTACAACAAATCAAAAGAAGTAATCATATAAGACTCCATTAAGTTATATATATATACACACATATATTCTTGCATCAATTCAATCTGAATCGATGTCCCTTTGACTGTCTGTTGGATACATTTTCATGTCTTGACTAATTGTTCGAATTCAGTGAAATTTGGCAGGTTATTTGTTATTATTCCCAAGTAGTTTCCCATTTAAAATCAGCGTTTTAGTCCAATAGCAATAAGGATATATCGGTATCTGAGAGAACCTCAAAAAATCTTTATTTTCTATAAAGAGCTAATAACTTTTTATAGAAAAATAGATATAGTTCAACTATAAAGAAACTAGATACAGTTAATTATCGTTTCAAAAATT
>PYHX02000413.1:29308178-29330680 GCA_004302925.2 Cochliomyia hominivorax
TGTATGAAACATAACGTATTTACTTCACACATATGCATTGTGTGGAGGGTATTGAAGATTCGATATAACTGAATATAGAATTCTTACTTGTTAAATAAATAATTTATTGTAGTTTTTTAAATTAAATTAAAAATTTCAACATTATTCTCCAACATCTTTATTTATTTATTTATTATTTTAACAAAATAATAATGCAGTCTAAAGAATAAAGAATAAAGGATGAATGGACAGATGGCCGGTTGACTGGCATATTGTATCTTAAGTTGTCATGATCTAATACTGTTTTTATTAGAATCTATGCTCACGACATGCGCTCTTTCTCCAACAGTTTCCTTCATTTTTAGTGACCAAATTGTAATGTATGTTTTTATGGATATTAATGTGTGTCTGTGTGTGTATGTATGTGTTTGGCATAAGTGTAGTGGTTATAATAATAATGAATTGAAGGCAATTGTTATGTTTTAGCACAATAGACTTAACTGAAAAATGTTAGTTATTTTCAGTTTTGCTATTTTCAGTTTTATCTTCGTTATTTCGTTTACTATTATTTTTACTTCTGCTCTTGTTATTACAACTGAAAAAAAAACTGTAAATAGTTTTTTCTTTCTCCTTCAGTATTCTTAGATACAGTGTGTTGTTTATTGTTTAATATAGATTGTTGTTGTTTTTGTATTCCCGATAGAGCAAAACAAGACACAAAATGCACTTAAACACATTTTCATAGTTTAGAAATACAAAGAAATACACACCACACTCACATATATACATTTATTTAACTCATGGGCAGACAAAAAATCCTGATGGCCATTACACAAAGATTTTGGTATCTTTATTTAAGGTTTTATTTCTTTAGCTAAATTTTATTTTTCTTTAACATAAACTCGAATTAATAATGAAGGCAAAGAATACAACAAAACAAAACAACAAAAAAAAGAGAAACGAAAAAATCTAACAACAAATGAAACAACATCCTTAGATAGTAAATAGTAGAAATGAGAAATATAAATGAAAAATATTAAAATAATATAAAGGACAATGGGGCAGAATGAAAAAATTTAAAAAAGAATTTGGAAATTTACCAGACATTTTTACAAAAATCTATTGCACTTAAATAATAAATTTAAATGAAAAATTTGGTGGAAAATTTTACGAAAATTAACGAGAATTTTCTATAAAAAGAATTTTAACCGCAAATTTTCTATGAAAAGAAATTTTAACGAAAATTTTCTATAAAAAAATTTAACGAAAATTTTCAATAAAAAGAAATTTAACGAAAATTTTCTATAAAAATTATTATTATTCTATAATTAATAAATTTAACCAACATTTTCTAAAAGAAGATAATTTAAGAAAATTTAAAAAAAGAAAATTTCACGAACATTATTCTATAAAAAATATTAACGAAAATTTTCTATCAAAGAAAATTCAACTAAAATTTTTTGTATAAAGAAAATTTAACTAATATTTTCTATACAAAGAAAATTTAACAAAAATTTTATATTTTATTTAAAAAGAAAATTTAACGAAAATTTTTTAGAAACAGAAAATTTAACAAATATTTTCTATAGAAAGAAATTTAATTAAAATTCTCAATGAAAAGGAAACTTTTCGAATAATTCTATGAAAAAGAATTTTTAAAAAATGTTCAATGAAAATTAAATTGTCTAAAAAAAGAATTTTTAAAAGAATTTCTCAAAAATTTTCTATGAAAAGGGAATTTATCGAACATTTTAATAAAAAAAGAAATTTAAGGAAAATTTTTTATGAAATGTAAAATTTTTAAAAATTTTACATAAAAAGAAAATTTTTCGAAATTTTATATGCAAAGAAAATTTCTCGAAAATTTTCTATGAAAAAATTTTTAAAATTTTTACCATGAAAAATAAATTAATCAAAAATTTTCTATGGAAAGGAAATTTATAGAAAGTATTCCATTGAAAGCAAATAAAAAGAAAAATTCATTGAAAAATGTCTCCTTAAGAAAATCACGTAAAAATAAAGTTTTCTCCATAAGGAAATTTTTTCTCTTAAAGGAAAATTTAACAAATTTAAACAAAAATGATAAATTTCCTTTAAAACTGAAATTTATGGATAAAGTTTTCTACAAGTTTGTAAATATTTTTTCTAAAAAAGAAAATTCAGCGAAAATTTCCTCTAAAATTTGTATTTCTCAAAATACACATTTTTGAAATTTTTTTTCTAAAAAAGAAATCTATTGAAAATTTCCTCTGAATTTTTATTTTTTCAGAATTTTTTTCAAAAAAATATGTCTAATTACTTTCATCCCATTGTGCAATCTAACAAACAATAGAAATAGTAAAGCCATATTATGGTTACGAAAGACATAAAAATAATCCAAATAGATAAAAAGATATATGAATGAATTTATACATATTTGTGTAGGTAGAAAAGTACGTATGTATTATTGTAACAAACAACAGCAATAAAGACTGTAAATAGTTATTTAAATAATAAAAATAAAATAGTAAAAATTATACAGACAAACAAACACCAACATTCAATTCAAAACCTTGAGCTTGAGAGAAAGAGAGAGAAATAAAAACACAAAAAATAAACGAAACAGAATAAAATGCCTGACAATTCTTGTAACGGTTAACTGATTGTTTTGTTTATTAACAGAAAAAGAATAAAAATGAAAAAAGGATATGACGGCAATATTGTTTTAGAAGGAGTAGATATGGCACAGCAGTGGTGCCTTTGCTCATACATCCTCGTTAACTGAACAGCGGCTGAACTCTGTTAGAGCGCCCTGTTGTGTTTTGATTTTTTAAACTAAACATTATGCACTTTTTTCTTTTTAAAGCCCATAATGGCCAACGTAACCCTAAATAATACAAACGCAAAAAACAAAAAAAAAAAAAAAAGAACGAAAGAGTAACAGCTACCAGGGTGGTAGATATAGGAATTCTTTAGTAATAAAATGCTTAAAAAATGATTTGTAGCAATTTGCATTCCTGTTGATTTTGTGTGTTGGAGACATGAACTTGATAATGTCAGGGGTTCAGGAAATAAAGGTTGATTCATGTAAAAAGTTGCAAGTTTTAAATCTTAATTTTAAAGGAAATTTTCAACAATTTTTTATTTGAGACAAAACGTGAGAGAGATTTTCATTTTAGAAAAATTTTAAATAAATTTTGATTTTAAAGAAAATTTTCGATACATTTCTATAAATATTTTTTTCAAGGAAATTTAAGATAAATTTAAATTTAACAAACATTTTTTATAACTTTTTATTTTAGCAAAATATTCAAAGAATTTTTATTTTAAGGAAAATTTTCGAAAAATTTTTACTTTAGAGCAAATCTTTGATAAGTTTCTATTGAATAGGAAATTTTCGAAAAAAATACCATTTTAAAGAAATTTTTGATAAATTTATTTTTTTTTATTGCAAATTGTTAAGATTCTATTTTATAGATAAATTTAAATATATATATTTTTTTAGCAAATTTGCGATAAATTTATTTTTATAGAAAATATTTTATCGTAGAGCAAACGTTCGATAAATTTTTATTCTAGAGGAAATTTTCCAAAATTTTCATTTAATAGGAATTTTGCAATAAATTTTCCTTTTACAGAAAACTTTCTATAAATTTTCTTTTAATTGGAATTTTTTTTATAAAATTTTAATTTTGAAATAATTTTCGATAAATTTTAATTGTCTAGAGAATTAACGACAAATTTTCATCTTCCAGACAATTTTCGATAAATTTTCATTTTCTCGCGAATTTTTGATAAATTTTCATAATATAAAATAAATTTTCCAATATTTTTTGAATAAATTCGTTAATCCAGCTCATTTTATTTATTCCTGTTAAAGTAATATTTCTCACCCTCTTCAATAAAAACATATTTTCCACTTAATTACAAAATTATTAAAAAGTTCAATCCCACACCTGCCACTTAAGCATTTTACACTCACCTGTGTTTCCTTGTTAGTGTGTGGGTGTGTGTTTTTTAATTTGTATTTAACAAATAAATTCCACATGATTTAACGTGAAACGCAAATTATTCCCTTTTGTTAGTGTGAATATTTAAAAAAATAATATTGACCCACTTATTTTTCAATAACACACATACATAGACACATGTGTTTTCTTTATAGCAAATTGTATTTAGCGAAAAAGAACAACAACAACAAAACATTTGAAATTTTGTTTTCTAGAAAATATTTTTACATAAAAATATAATTTTTTTCCAAACAAAAATCCTCTTTAGAGAAAAAATTAGCATTTACTCTGTTTTTTTCCTTCTCGGTCTTTTTTTGCATTGTATTTGACTCTGTTTGCTAAAACGTTATATTCGTATTAACATAAAAATACATGAGTGGATATGTGTATGAGTGTCTGGGTATACGAAAAAAAACATAAAAATTCAAATATGAGTGAATATGAGAAACAAACAATAAAAACGTGTTCACTAACATCGATAAATATTTTGACGGATTTTCGTTTAAGAGATCATTTTTGATAAAGAAGTGATTTATTGAAAATTTCCTCTAAAAAGAAAATTTATCAAAAATTATCTATAAAAGAAAATTTATCGAAATTTCCTAAAAAGGGAAAATTTATCAAATTTTCTACAAAAAGAAAATTAATCGAAATTTTCTATAAAAAGAAAATTAATCGAAATTTTCTATAAAAAGAAAATTTATCGAAATTTTCTATAAAAAGAAAATTTATCGAAATTTTCTATAAAAAGAAAATTTATCGAAATTTTCTATAAAAAGAAAATTTATCGAAATTTTCTATAAAAAGAAAATTTATCGAAATTTTCTATAAAAAGAAAATTTATCGAAATTTTCTATAAAAAGAAAATTTATCGAAATTTTCTTTTAAAATAAAATTTATTGAAATTTTCCTAAAAAAAGGAAATTTATCGAAATTTTCCTATAAAAAGAAAAATTTTCGAATTATTTCTATAAAAGAAAATTTATCGAAATTTTCCTATAAAAGAAAATTTATCGAAATTTTCCTATAAAAGAAAATTTATCGAAATTTTCCTATAAAAGAAAATTTATCGAAATTTTCCTATAAAAGAAAATTTATCGAAATTTTCTTATAAAGAATATTTATCGAAATTTTCCTATAAAAGAAAATTTATCGAAATTTTCTATAAAAGAAAATTTATCGAAATTTTCCTATAAAAGAAAATTTATCGAAATTTTCCTATAAAAGAAAATTTATCGAAATTTTCCTATAAAAGAAAATTTATCGAAATTTTCCTATAAAGAAAATTTATCGAAATTTCCTATAAAAGAAAATTTATCGAAATTTTCCTATAAAGAAAATTTATCGAAATTTTCCTATAAAAGGGAAATTTATGGAAATTTTCCTAAAAAAGAAAATTTATCGAAATTTTCCTATAAAAGAAAATTTATCGAAATTTTCCTATAAAAGAAAATTTATCGAAATTTTCCTATAAAAAAAAATTATCGAAATTTTCCTATAAAAAGGAAATTTATGAAAATTTTCATATAAAATATCGAAATTTTCATAAAAATAGAAAATGTACCAAATTTTCTCTAAATAAAAAATTTATAATTTTTCTAAATAAAAAATTTATTGAAATTTTCTCTAAATGTAAAAAATTTCCAAATGCTCACATAAAAAGAAAATTTATCGAAATTTACATTTAAAAAGTAAATTTTTCAAAATTTTCCTACAAAAAGAAAATTTATCGAAAGTTTTCTATAAAGTCAAAATTTATCGAAGTTTCATAAAAATTAAAATTTTCTCTAAAAAGAAAATTAATTACAAATATTCTCTGATTGAAAAATTCATCTAAAATTTCCTCTTAAAAGAAAATTAAAAAAAAATCTTAAAATAAAAAACCCATAATGTTTTATCTTAATAAAAATATATCGAACATTTTCTCTAAATAGAAAGTTTTTCGAAAAGAGGATTTTTTTACAAAAACTTGTATTCTGAAGAATTTTAGTAGCATCGTTAAACGAGGGACGAGTCGAATATTGACATATAATATCCAGCAGTACCTTCATAAATATGTATGAATTTCAATAAAAACATTACATTTGCTTCAACGTAGTATAAGTGAATGTATATGTGTGTATGTATGAGTGTTGCAATTCTTTTCTAACCACAATTTACTGAGTGCATAAAACCACACACACACCCATACATATACTCACTTAGAGATTCACAAATACAACAATACAGTATACAAAGATTTACAATAGACAATTGTTTTGTTTGTTTGTTTTTGTAGGTTTTTCATCTTTCACTGATTATTATTGTGGCCAACATACATTTGCATTTTGCTATTGCTGCTTCTTCATCTATAGCTGATGTTGCTGTTGCAACATTTCTATTTCTATTCTTCATAATCTAAATGAATGTAAATGTATGTACTTATGTGTATTAGTATTTGTGTAAATGTATAAGTATTTTATTTTTGTTACAGCTGTGGCTTAAATGGTTAGAGACTATATCTTTAAACATAATTTCAGTCTACATCTCATGCATAATTTTAGTTGAAATTTTGGTTTGAAGTCAGATAGTAAAAAAATCTGATGTGTGAGTGTGTCTTGTGTTGATTTGTGTGCAATAAAAACAAAAAAAACTATTAAAGTCCACATAAAGTGCAGAAAAAAATCGAAAAAAAAAGAACAAAATCTCCAAAAACATTTATAACCAAAATTCCAGTACGTAACATCAGTCTTCATTTTTATTGACATTTTGCCGAGTGTCAGAAAATGTGTGAGTGTATTAACATGACTCTGTTGTTTAACATATATAAGAGTGTGTATGTATTTGTGCATATATTTGCTCACAGATATACACTAATAAAAACTCAAGCTCAAATATAACTTCATGCAAAAATCATACAAAATCTGTTCTTTTTTTTTCATTATTCATCTCAACACACCATTCATCCGTCCAAACTATCCATCCAACCAACCATCCAGCCATTCAAGCATTCTTCCATCCATCCCACTACTCATCCATCCATTTATTCATTTATACTTATAGTTTATCCAACATACTTATAGTTTTATAATGAACATTTACATTGTGAGTTGCACTTCTGGTTGTACTTCTTCAATTCTACATTTTTTTTTTTCACTTTTTTTACTTGTTTTTGTTTTTGGTTCATACTCTACTTAAATTTTATTTGTTCATTCATAAAACTCTTATGTATATATAAAGAGTGTTCAGTCTGTCTGTCTGTCTGTCTGTCTGTCTGTCTGTTTGTTTGTGTTTTTATATTTGTGTTGGCATGTGTGTCTGAGTGTTTGTTATTTCTTGTATGTGTGAGTGGTTTAAAATGTGAAAACTTCACTCTTTTTTCACATTTTGTTGGTTTAAGCTTTAAAACACACACACTTACCAAAAATATAGTCGATTTTTCTCTGAAAACATTAAAATAAAACTTTAGTTTATTTAAAATATAGTTTTGTATGTATCAGTTGTTTTTAAGTGTTTTTGTAAAAAACACTTAAATGCAATATTTAGTGGATTAACTCTTTGATATCGCCTGTCAAAAGTTTTAAAATCATATTTAGTTTAAAAAAAGATATTTTGAAAAAAAAAAAAAAATTGCAATAAAAAATGGCAAAATTAAGGGTGGTCCAAACGAAATCGCATGGTACATATTGCCAACGCTCACGAACCAAAATTATTTATTTACTCTTCAACTTTGAGGGTACTAAAATGGAATCACTTAAGATGCCACAATGTCATAAAAACAAACCACCAAACATACAGTTTTATATTGGATTCAAATGATTATTACAATTTATAAAGAAACAATATATTTTGAAAGTTCTAATCACTTGTGAAGAAATTTTGAATCTTTATCGAAAACCCTTCCAATGACGTTTTAATAGTGCTTTCTGTCACTCAGTTTAAAATATACTACATTTTGGACACACTTTTTTGTGCTTTTCAATTCTCTTTCAACAAGATCCCAATATCTCCCTACTGGAGTTAACTTCGGGCAGTTTGGAGGATTTACCTTTTAAATACCACATTATTGTAATTGTACCACTCGAGGACTTGTGACAGACCAAATAATAATAGTCAGACCAAAAATAAGTAAACACATTATGAAGACGTATGAATGGAGGCAGCCAATTTTTGCAAACATTACATGATGTGAATTTCGGTATTTCTGGAGCCCGTTGTGACAAATGATTGGCTTATTTTATCGCAACTGCATATTGCTTGTCATATAAAGAACTTTTTGGAACAGTTTGGAAAAGGTTCCTTAACTTATTATATTAACTTATTGTCTACATTCTCTCTAGCATTAGCAACATAAAATTTTTGACCAGGAATCTGCCAGAACATATATTTCGTCATCTATTATGCAGCAATAATATTTTTTAATTGACTTCAATTTGCACGTCCAGTGTTCAGAAACTTTTTGAACCTTATATTTTGCATTAGTATTCTAAACAAAAATTCCAAACACTGAGCTAACCGGGCTGCTTTCCTGCAGGATGTGTTGGAAGCTCTTTTGAAAATGCTTTATATTTTTTTGGCTTAAGAAGCAATTTGTAGACTATGAACCTGAAAGGCATCGACAAATTCTCCTGATACGGTTTAACAACATTAGAAACAGTTCGACAGCAGACCTTTGAATGTCTGACATGACAAAAGTTAAAAGCTTTAATGATAAAAGTGTGTTAAGATTTGCTGCCCATGTAACGTATGAACAAAATGCAGGTCTCATTTTTAAAAATATTTTGAATAAAATAAATACTCCCCGGGATGGGATTTTAAGCTAAAAAGAACTTAACTAATATTTTTCAACGAAGTATTTTCAGAAGATACATATTTTCAATATACCGTCCTCATGTTATTGTTCCTTAACTGAGAAGATCAATAAGTAAAAGTTAAATACTCCTAATTCAGACATAATTAAACTTTAATATCTCTGTATTGAAATGACCCTAAAATAATTCCTTTTACATGAGAACTTAATTACTTTAACTTAAATCCGTAATACCAACTAACAAAGTGTAAGCAAAATAGAAATTAAAAAAAAAATACAAAACTTTATAATTTTAATCACCCTCATTTTCCAATTAATTTATTTAAGAGATTATTTCAACAAAATAACTTAATTGTTTGTAAAAAATAAACTGTAAATACTAATTTAAAATTTTTTTGTTTAACTTTTTGCTTCATTTAACAAAAATATTTATTTTTTACTTTTTTTTTTTTTATTTCAAATAATTTTGTATCTAAAAATCCATTCAAGTTTATTCTAAACTTTTGTTTTACGGCCTTTTTTTGTTGGTTTTATTTTAATCTGTTAGAAATGTTTTGTGTTTTTGCTGTGAGTTTGTGGTTCCCATTTTCCTCTTTACCACTCTCGAAATATACAAAAATAATTAAATAACAGTAAAAAGGTTTTATTTCGGTAAAAATGCATAAAATTACTAAATTTATATTTATTCAAAAAAAGAGGAAAAATTGGGTTATGGTGAACCTACAATACCCTCATGTGAAGTAAATACGTTATGTTTCGTACACACATACTCCAATAGACGTATACAATACATTAAAGTTTTTTTATCTAAAATACGGAACTTAATTAATTATGATTTTATCTCTAACATTTGTGCTACTGAACCGATTTTGATAATTTTTGGAATGATAATGAAGATCACGTATTTTAATTTTATGAAAATTTGTCACTTTAATCTGCCAATTTACAATCGACAATTTTTCGAAAGTTTTTTGCTTGAATTTAGAAGTTGCCTCAAATATCGGTCTATATCTTTTAATATATTGAACCGATTTTACTGCTTTTAAATAAGAAACTTCTCAAGCCAAATTTCATTGAGCTTCGTCAATTATTGTGATTGTGAGTGTTGCAACAGCACACATGGAGACAGACAAATCGACTCATATTTTGATTTGATGCAAGAATATATATACATTATATAAAATGATTTTTTCATCGTTACACACGGAATGACCAAGTTAATATTCATCTTTAACACTTGTGATGGTGAAGGGTATAAAAATAGAAAAATACTTTGTTATAAAAATTCCTTTTAATGGTTGTTTTATGTGAAAATATCATTGGCCACAGGGCACAATGGGTATGTGAAAAAAATAAAAACAATTGTGGAGAGAAAAAAAACAACACAAATAATAAATGGGAAATTTGTTAAACTCATAAAGGATGCAATTATCAAATGTTATATAATTTAGAAAAATTACATTTTATATAGAAATTAAGTTTAGTTTTGTGGGGACAAAGAGTTGCACACACAAATGTGGCACATGGAAGGAGAATTAAAATTTTTTTGGGGAACGATTTAATAACTTTCGAAGGCCTAAATGAATTTCAATAAAATTGGGATTGGGCTATAGCCAATGAGCTGCTCTATTTTAAGATTGATCCACAAACAGATCTTGGGGCACTTGTAATTGGAAGGCTCTGATATATAACTATCATTTATAGGTGTCAATTGTAAAAAATATGGTATGTTGTAGGGTAAACATCCATTATTTTTTTCAGTTTTTATTAGACGCCAAGATCTATACAATAGTTTTTTAATCACTATAAAAAGACTACAACTGTGCCTAAAAAAGATGTTTTGGAGACAATATCTCTTCATCTCCTTCTATTTGAAGGAAACGACTGCAAAAGATAATCGATTTTTGTAAAAATCTTACGAAAAGAATTCATCAATCTTAACAATTGTGTGATACAAAAGTTGGTTAATGGAAAACTTACAGATTTACAGATGAGCAACTGGAAGTATTTTCCCAAGAAATGTAAGAAAACTGATTTATTTAATTAAGAATAATTAAAATGTCATCTGATGTCAACAATTTATGATGAACTTAACATTTCGGTTATTTGCAAATAATTAATAATTTAACTTTTCCAATTTAGATGCTGAAATACAAATTCATAATACTCCTCTAAGTCTTTGACTTTTTCCACTGAAATGCTCAGCCAGTCCTTAGTGTCCTTCACTAGGAAATACTTATTGGGCGTTAACCTGACTAATAATAAGGATAATGTAAAGAAAAACTTAAAAAATAAATTAATTTTTTTCTTACAGTTTGACTGCCACTTTTTGAAGTATAACGCAACTTAAGTTTATCAGATCGGAATCAATTTCCTCCCAAATTTGCTTTATTTTTAGTTTTAAATAAAAAAATTAGTTTTCAATAAAAAATAAATTTCAGTCTATTCTTGATTGACTAGAAAAGTTACCTGGTGCATTTTTAAACTTTATGAAATTTTATCGATTAAATTAGAAAATTCTCCATTAAAAAATTGAGATATTCTCATTAAAAACTTAACTTTATTTATAAGAAACAGAAATTTCATTTTCATTTCCGGTAATTGGTAATTTTTTAAAAACAATTCTCGTATCTGCGTTTATAGAAATATTCCACATAAAATATCACAAAGAACATTTGATCACACGAATGAGATAAATAACAAAAATAAGGTAAAATCCTGTTTACTTTAAAACAGGACATTAAGTGTTCTCTCATAAAAAAACTTCAAATTTACTTTTGACTGAGAACAACAAGGAAAAATAAAAAAGAGGAAAAATATTAAATGCGTTTATAGGAAAATGCATCAGTATATTTATATGCTTATTGCATCAATATTTTTAAACCTTTGTGAAGCCCGCTAACTTTAAAAAGGCTAAAGAAATTAAGAGTAAAAATCTGATAAAAATTTACTTTGATTTTTATATCTCTGAAACTATGGGTGATAACCTATATATGGAAGCATAATTTTTATAGACATTTACAAGAACTATCTATATGAAAAAATTCCTTTGCCTCAATTCATAAAGGGAATTTTTCTGAATTTTTAAGAAATAAGTATACCCGACCAGGACAACTTTGGAGGGTCATCGACTACAACTCTGACCAGTTTTTGGGAGGCTACCACTAAGATGCTATCTGTAACATTAGACGTTCGTCACCATTTTCATAATGTATCATGTTATCTATTAAATTGCATTTATCACAACGTTGAAATCTATTTTTGACAACAGAAGTAGTGACTTGAATCTTTTTACTTATTTTGACCATTTTTTAAGAATTTCAAAAGATATTTAATTTAAAAAATATTTAATTAAAAAATGTAGCTGAAATTCTTAGGAAATGTGGATTTTGTGAATATAAATTAACGTTTTGGAAAAAATTATGAAAATAAAAATTTGAAGAAAAATTGAAAAATTGGGATAATTCAGGTTTTGGGATTTCAGAACATATTGATTTAAGTGAAAATTTTGACAAAAAATTGATCTAATTCGAGAGGGTTTACTTTTAGCCAATAACCTTGTTGAAAAAGGTTTCAGAAAAATATAAATTTTGTTTACATTTTTAAGAAAAAAATGTTTTAGATATAAAAAAAATATTTATACTGCATAGACCTCAGTCTTATCTAAGTAAGAAAGATCGGGGAAAGACTTTTGAATTTTTATAAATATTGACGCAGGATCTTCTAAGTTTCGAAAGTTGAAAATTCATTTGAAAAATAATAACTGAAAGTATTAACAATTTTTAAATGGAAAAAGGTCCACACGTTAATAAGTAGTGATCGGAATAAAAATATATATTTTTATTTAATTTGTAATATAGTTGTAATTCAACTGAAGAGGAGTCTTAAGTTTAAGCCGTTCTAAGTCACTGATTTTGTATATGTTAAGCTCTCCTTATATTGAACCAATTTTTGTATATACACTAATGAGTTCTTTCTTTCCAAATTTCAATGACACACTCCCCTTCTAAATCCATGGTTGATTTTATGAAATTGAATACGTCCTCTAGTTTTTGAAATTGTATTTCCAAAAAGTCTGACCCACTGTAGAATATTTTTCTACAGTTCTGTTTTTTTTTTATTTAATTAATAATAATAATATTTTTTTTTATTTCTAAAGAAAAATATGCATCATTAAATTTAATTGGAAAAAATCGTGTCATTAACAAATAATTAATCAAATAAACTTAATTAATCAAATAAACTTTAACTGAAAGTAAATTCGATCGTTTATTAATAAAAGTGATTTAAAAACAATCGCAAACAAATAATTTTTATTAATTAATAACAGGAATTCAACAACTGCAATCAATTCTACAAATTGAAAAAATAAGGCCCATAGTGCATTTCCCAAAAGCACACAAAACACATTTTTGCCACTACATTATCTTGAAAGTTGCGTTAAATTATTTGTAATTTTTGAAGAAATAAAAAAAAACACTTTTAATTTTTTTCATTAAATTAAAATTTACCAACATAAAATACCATTACAAACACACAAATAAAAACATCCTTCATCACAAATACACAAAATACACAAAATAAAAATAAATGAAAATAAACACTGTGATATGAAAAAATGAAAGAAAATGAATGTTGTGATGTTTGTGGTGAATTCCCTTGAGCTCTATGCCTCAAGTAATTTTTTGTTGGAATTTATAGTTGACGATAACCTGACCCAGATACTGGTGGCGTAAAGCACCGAAAACAAAAACTAAAAAAAATACTTTTTAATCACTGAATTTATGTATGGGATTTTATTTAAACATCTTACAGCTTCTTTTTTTTCTTACTCGTTCCAAATTAAAATCTAAATAAAGACAAAACGGAAAATTATACTTGAGATTTATTTACTTTATTGAAAACCTAAACAATTAAGAAAACACTTACACATACATATACACGTTTATGTGTGTATTAATGTTTATATATTATTTCAATAAAGGAAATGCTTACTAAGAGGGAATTTCAAATTGTGTTTTTAATTTAGGTAAATAAGGACAATTTCGGTCAAATTCGAAAAATTTTGGAAAATTTTTGGAGAAGTTGTAATCAAATTTTTTCTGCTAAACTTAATAATGTGACCTTAACATTCTAAAGAAAATGATTTTTTTTTGTAAAAGGAGTTTTCTTTTGAGGAGGTTTCCTTAGGGGAAAATTTTTAGATTTTGATCTACGGGTTCTACTTTTATTGAAGTTCTAGACAGAACTTTTACCAGGTGTTCGCTACAGATGTTTACGGAGTAGATTACATTTTTATACCACAGGTGTTGAAGGTATTATGGATGTTTGTAACGGGCAGAAAAACTAGTCCTGTCACCACTTTTAAGTATACCGTTCAGAATCACTTCCTGAATCGATTTCAGTATGTACGTGTGTCAGGCTGTACATGTACAGGACGCAATTTTATAAATATTTTAAAAAAGATATTTTAAAACGAACTATTATTTTGGCCCAAGGACAATGCCAGTTGGAATTGCTTATGGTCGATCTATTATTTGCAACAAAATACAGGTTGCAGTTTTAAAGATATATTGATAAAATTTGTCAATATTAATTACAAAGACGACGTATATTTAAATTGGTGATAACAGGTGTATTATTTCATTTAGTCCCATACAAATACACCTCCATAATGGGATTATAAATTCGTATAAGTCCATAATATAAAATGATTTTACCGCAATATGTTACAAACAAATCTGATTATCGTCAACAAAGTTCCAAATTATACGGGCTTAAGTGAATTTTTTCTCATATGTCCCATACAAACAAATGTTCAAAATTTTCGGTGGGTTGGCCCATAATTTATAATGGAATTTATTAAAAATTCCATATAAGTCCAACAAGATAATACTTTTCAAAACGCCTTCATTTAAAAAAAGTGTTAATTGTACATAAAAATGTAAATAATACGAAGGTCGTTCATAAATTTTTCGGAGCTACATTTTGTAAATAAGAATGTGGTGTAGGGTATTGCATTGTCAGGCTTGACATATTTAATTGTTTTAATCTAATTCGTTAAATGAGTTTTCAGATCAAAGATCCCCTTAATTTAATACTTATTGAAAGAACCCTCCATAAAAATTGCCCATATGAAACAATTTGTATTTATTCAACCAGTCGATTAAAAACTATAAATTTAAATTCAAAAATATTATTTTTAATCAACCAGCTATAACGGCCCAATAGTAAAAAATATATAGACCGATTTTTGACAGATCTTAGGATAGAATTTTACTATAATAGACAGATATATTAATTTCATCTTTACACCAAATCATTGAAATCGGATAAATAGAAACAGATTTATAGACTAAATTATGTAAAATTTTCTTTTATCAAGAATAAACTCCAAAACTATTTATTACGCAGATTCTACCACCTGACTTAGCCCCTCACCGGAATAGAAAAAAATATTGTTACTAAATTAAAAAAAATCTCACTCCTTTCCATTTCCAAATTTTGAAAGAGCTTTTTATTTCTAAATTTAATTGAAAAATAGAGGCTGCCTTCATCCTCAAAGTCCTCATTATTCTATTATATTTTTCACTCATATTTACTAAAATATTCACAACCACTAATACACATTTTTTTAAATTGAACAGGTGATGCTTTAAATATTATTATTTCCCATAACATGTATCCTAATTATCTCTAAATATCCATTAAACATCAATTAATTCATATACATTCTTTTTAAAAACACCAAAAATATTATAAATATTTCAAAAATACTGACACACTTTTTATAGAAAATTGATAAATTTTATTTAAAAATACACACTTTGTTTTTGTGTCACTTAAATATGCACATTTCACATTAAATATCACCTGTCACTCCAAAAAAAAAGCACAACAATAACAACAAACTGCATGTTTTTATACAAAACACATACATAAACAAAAACCATGATTGACGTTGGCTGTAAAGTTATTTAAGTAATAAATGTAAAATATGTATGTAAATATATAAAATATGTAAAAATTTTGTAAATATTTACATTGTAAAAAAACTCTAAAATTGTTATTAATAGAAAAACAAAAGCAACAACAAAAGTTTTATTAATAATAGAGATTTTATATATAAAATAAACGAAAAAAAGTATAAATTTTAAAAATCAAAAAATCAAAAGGGTTCATTTTGAGTAGAAAAAATTTATCAAAATATCGGAATTAAGTGATAGTTTGTGGCAGACGACAAGTGTGGCACCACCACCACAAGGGGGTCATGCTGCCACAAGACAAACATCACAGTATCCCCACCATCAACAGCAGCAGCAGCAACAAAATCGCGGTGGAGGTGGTGGTTATTATTCTTATGCACAAAATGCTAAAAAACAACAACAGCAACTGCAGCTGCTGCAGCAATATCATTATCAGCAACATCATGCTGTTGCTTTAGCCACTGGCAACAACAGCAGCAGCAGTCAACGTGAAACGACATCGAAGAGACCGGATACTATGGTATCCATATCAACCATGTATACACAAGGTAAATTGAATAACACCAAAAAACACAAACATACTCTCAAATATAGTCTCATACACATATACAGATATTTACAAAAAAAATAATAATAAACAAATAAACTATACATAAGGACTGAGATCGAAAAATTCTTAACATACATAATTGTGAATAAAAACGAAAGTACTAAACATACAGTTTCGATTGATTGTAATTATTATTAAAATTTACAAAAACAAAATAATTTTTATAGTTTTGAACGTTTTTCGGAAACCTCTCCATTAACTCTTTTATAGTGCTTTCTGTAACTTTGCCCGAACCGATAGTCTATCTATACTATTCCTTTGAACACCTTTTTTGTGCCCTTCAAATCTCTTTTAACAAAAGCCCAATGTCTCTCCACTGACGATAGCTCCAGACAACTGTTCTTGTACCACTTGTTTACCATTGTAAGAGAATACTTATGTTGCTTATCATACTAAGAACCTTTTTTGAAAATTTTTACTGCTTTTGGTCCAAAATGTTGATTTAACTTTCTTTCGAGCATTAGCACTACAAATTTTTTACCAAGAAATTGCGAAAACCTGCTTCATCCAATATGCTACAAAAACATTTTTTTTAAATCTTCGATTCATGCTCTGTTTCTGGTCCTTGAATGAGCATTAGCTTTAACTATTCGTACCAAATGACCCGAGCACTGAACTAACCGGGATGCTTTGTATTGGGAGCTCTTTTGAAAATGCTTGCTATTTTCTTGCCCTAAGAATCACCTTGTGGACCATTTCTTCTATCTAAACCAGATTTTCTATCAATGGACAAGTTTTCACAGTACTGTTTATTAACATTGGAAACATTGTGGTGGCAGCACGATTGGCCAACTTTTTATAGGACCAAAAAAAATATTTAATATGAAGGAAATCAAGCCCAACTATTTTATATACTACACCACAATGTTATAAGTGTTAGCTACCAAAAATTATTGAACAACCCCCGTATAAAGATATTTTTTAATTTATGCTTAGGAGTGCTGTATATTACAATATAACTAACATTCATGTGACATTAGTATGTTCAAAAAGGATTTTTCCTGTGGACGTTATATGGGAGATAGAAGAAAATATGGTGTGACCCTCGTAAGATTTCGCACATCTATTTTTGTTTACATTTGACTTGTTTCGATCAATTCTTATTACAATACCAACTTATATGAAAAATAATGGACCGACCCTCGTAAAAATTAAAACATCATTTTAGAATATCATTAGAGTAATTTGTGACCTTAAATGTCCACAACGGGTGTAAGGTTTTCACGGATGCTACGTGAAATAAATGACTCAAAATAATGACACAAGTCAAATTTCACTAAGAAATCATTAAAACTACGGCCTGCATTTTGTTCAGAAAAGTTTATATGGACAGCCAGCAGGCCGCACATCGTTAAATCGGCTCAAAAAGTGATCCTGAATGGAATTGTATACTTAAAAGTGATGAAAGCACAATTTGTTCTGCTCGTTAAAATGTTTCCACAAATGCATAATACACCAATCATGGTAGTGTAGGGTATAAATATCAAATAATATTGGGGTTAAACGTTTTCATAAAAAACGTGTGTAAGAAATTTTTTGATCTCACTCCTTATGCACAAACAATTTTACATACAATGAGAGTTGAATATAAAACCCATAGAATGGATAAAAACAAAAACCTGTAAAAAGGGCAAATGGGTTAAATTCATGGTAAATCATATTTACTTTATATATACACACATATACATACAATACCACCATCATTCAACAAAATTTATATACACATACATATATATGTACTCTTATATGGCTTAACCGTTGTTGAGTTAAAATATTACAGAAAAGCAAAAACAAAAAAAATAAATAAAAATAAAAATAAATTTAAGTTTAAATTTATGTTTCGGTAAATTAATTTCCCATTGATTTAACTTTTATAAAAAAGGTGCAAAAGTTAAATGGATTAAACATGTTCATTATCAAATCAATTTTATTCTTTAACAGACACACACACACACACACACACACACATACACTCATAGACATACAACATATGCATTCTAGAAATTACATAAAACAAAAGAAAAAAGAAGAAGAAACAGGAAATCTATAGAATAAAAGTTGAAGGTTTTCTAAGGAAATTGCTTTGAAACTAAACAGAGCATAATGTGTGATAATGAAAATTAAGGTTTCGGGGAAAATTTTAATTTATATTTTTTTATTATTAAAATTTACATGAATGATAATTTTATAAAATTTATTGTCAACTAATGAAATTATGGTTGTTAAATTAACTTTTCATAACATAAAGCAACGGCTCTCAAAGGGGGGTCCGTAAAAAAGTTCTAGTGAGTCCGCGAATAAGTTCAACAATATTTTTCATTTTTCTGATATTTCTGCTCATTTTCAAGCTTGAATTTTTTAATCACTTTTTTGGAATTATTAAAACGTTTCATTTTTCTAGTGTTCATAGAAAAATGAAATGTGTTCTCTCTCTCTCTCTCTCTCTCTCTCTAAAGTTTTTAAATTCGATTTGATTATGCTTATGTAGGCGTGTTTTATACCACAAGTGTTGAAGAGGGTATTTTAACTTTGTCATTCCGTGTGTTACGCTAAGAAGAAATCATCTCAGATTCCATTATGTATATATGTATACTTGCATCAAATCAAAATCTGAGTTAATTAAACTTTGTCTATCTGTCTGTTATTGGCACGTTCTCATCCATAATAATTGACAGTGCTCAATGAAATTTGACCAGAGTATTTGCTATTGTTCTGTGATGTTTCCTATGGTTCCAATAAAATTGGTTTTTGTATATTCAAATATCAAGATCGATATCTGAGATAATTCTAACTTTAAGAAAAAACTTTCGCCAAATTATAAATTGGCAAATTGGAAAGAAATTTTGGCATAATATTAAGTTGTATGTTCTTCATTACCATTCCATTCTAAAATTTCATCAAAAGGGGTTCAGGAGAGAAAAATGTATAGACAAAAATACAACTTATTTTATGACTCATTAAATGTTATGGGAAGGAGGTGAAAAATTTGCAAGAGCTTGTACGGATGGAGCAACATCCATGATGGGTTCTTTTCAGAATTTTAAAAATTGGCATAGGATAAGAAACCAAATGTTCACATTGCCCTACCAATGCTGCGAAATAAAATCTGCACTTTAAATATCTGTTAATATAATTTCATAAAAACAATCTCACAAAGAACACGAATTGTTTTTGGATCTTAACTCGAGTCATTTAAAGTTATTGCTTAAGCGATTGCATAATTTAAAGGCAGAATTAGAAATTTTTCTTTTAAATGAAAAAAATATCTATAAGAAGTATAACGAACCAACTTCAAATTTTATTTTGCTTATCATTTGCATTTAATAACCTGAATTTAAAATTGCAAGGCCAAAACATAAATACCTTAGCAGAGCATGATTTAATTAATACTTTTTCGTGTAAAATTTTATTATGGAAAAGTCGATTATTCAGCTTTTCCTATTTTATATGAAGTAATTTGTTCAAAAACTGAATAGAATCTTAATTTGCAACTGCAAATAATAACACATGTAAATAAGATCTATGAAGAATTCAATAGATATTTCTCTGAAGTAAAGGCTGAATCCTGGCACCCAATCTATTAAGAAATCTTTTTAATGCCAATATTGAGCTAAAATATAATTCGTGTGCTTAATTTGATTTTGAATCTACGGATCTGGAAACTTTTTGGCTTAAATACTATAAAATTTATCCACTTGTTGGTTCAGAATAGTTGGAACTTTCAGTACAATTTTACTTAAACATATTGTTGTGAAACCAGCTTTTAAGCTGGAGAAACACTTTTCTAAACTATCATAAATGACTGCAATCATGCTAAATTAGAACCTCATCGACAGTCTATTTAAGTGAATATCCGTCTGTCTGGCTGGTTATAAAATTTAAAGATATTTCCATATTATAAAAAAAACAAGTTGTTTCACTCAAATTTATTTGACAAAAATCGGTGTTTTTGAAGTTTGTATTTTAAAGGGAAAGAAGTTATAATACACTTAGAGAATTTTTTAAATAAAATTGTGTAATTTTTGTAAATTAAAGGAACGCAATTTGAGTCCCTTTACTTGTTGAATAATTTCGTACTATTTTTGCGAAATTCCAACACTATTTAAAAACTTCTGGTCTTAATAGTTTAAAAAATATTTTTCTTATGCATTTTATCCACACAATTAGATATTCATATCATCTTCGAGATATTTCTCAACAAAATCTTAATGATCATCGTTTATGTTTGAAAGAAAAATTTTCGTAATTAATTTTTGGACTGGGGATGAATCTTCTTTTTCTTCACTTCTGAATCTAAAGTTGTTTATATAAATTTTCATGTCTGTTTACAGAAATGTATGGAACATAACGCACTGGTTGCGTATGTAAGGAGCAGTGGGCATTTTAAAAAACCGAGTCTTCGAATTTTTATATAAATGCCTTGTTTTTTGAACAATTTTTAGAAATACAACTCATTTTTATTTCTACAAATTATTTTTAATTTTTAAAATGTTTTATCACAACGGATTTATTCAAGTAAATATTGCAGCAAGATTTTTAACCCATAAGTCAAATTCCCTTATCTATCAAGTGGAAAATACATAAAAAGAAATTAAAATTAAATCCACCTCTTATTTATAATATGGATATCAAATTTGAAACTTGTCATTATTTTGGTTGATCTTATTGAAATTGGTGATGATGACAAATACTCCTCCAAGATGGGGTTTTTAGCTCGGAAATTTTAACAAAATTTGAATCAATTGACAAATATTCGCAATCCATAACGATAATGTTTCTCATATATATCTATTTGAGGTGCTTAAATCTCAGAAGAGAGATCGAAAAATTATTAACCCACTTATATGTTACTAAAAATGAACCATTTAATTCATTCTGACTTCAGTTTACTCTGTTTTTGGCCCTGCATATTTTTAGATCTACATTAGCATTAGTTTTTTCATACCAAATATTCCGAGCATTGAGCTAACCGGGCTGCTTTCCTACCGGATGTGTTTGGAATCTCTTATAAAAATGCTTTCTATTTTTTAACATTAGAAACATTATGTGTAGCCATCCTTTCTATCAACTAACAAATTCTCCCGGTACTATTTAAAAACGTTAGAAACACTTTGTTGCCAGGCAATTGGATGGTAAAATCGATTTAGTAGAAGAAAGTTATAAAGTGATACTAAACTGATACTTTCAGATATATTCATATATTCATACCGTTTTTACAAAAAATTAGAAGGGATCAAGAATTTAGCATTTGTTTTTTGAAGATATGAAGCGTTAAATTTTTGAGGTTACAACCTTTTTTCTTCATTATCCTGCTATATAACTATCTGATACATTTCTGTATAATAAGACAAGTTTATACGAGATATAGGCTTATTTCCAAATATTGACTGGTGACGTATACTTAATATTTTTATAAAAACATTAAATCTAACATAAACAAAGTTTGGTACCAGAAACCTAAAATGACATTATACTATAACTGAACTGAATGTAATATAAACATAAACTCATAAATAACTTTTTTCCTTAATATTAAAAGTTTAAGGCTGAAAAATCCATTATAAGACATATCCACCCAAATTTGTGGTCTGACACACAAGTCACGTTAAATCAAATGACATGTGTTTTCGGTAACATAAAATCCAGATTGTATGTAAAACAAATGTGTTCGGTAAAGTTTTGCAATGAACGGAAATAGAAAAATCCCAAACAGGAAACCAAAAAGTATTAGGTGTTTTAGCTTAAAAGCTTGAGAAGAAAATTAGTCAAGACTAAAAAGAAAGACAGGTGTTGTGAAAGTGATTTCTTGTTAAATTTTAACAAAAAAGAAATTAAGATTTAAATTAAGATAAGAGACCTAAAAAAAACGATATCTTGTGACTTTATTTTGAGATAAATTTTTTGCTAAAAATTTTAAAAGTTCTAGAACAATCAATTATTTTATTTATTTTTACCATAGAATTTAAATTTATAACAATCATATTTATAGCAAATTTGTATATTCTGAATTGCATAAAAATCTTTAGAAATTCCCTCTATTTTTATTCCATAAAAAGTTGTCAAAAGTTTCACTTTATTTCAAAATTTTTTTTTATTCTCTTTTTTAAGGGAAAGAAGAAAACTCTGTCATCTTTATAGTATCTTGGAAA
>PYHX02000413.1:29330780-29381095 GCA_004302925.2 Cochliomyia hominivorax
AAAAATGTGGGTATTACATTAGCATACGTTCTTGTTTTCTCTGAGATACATTTGTATATTTGTCGACTTTAAAAGTAATATCGTAAAAACACATTTTAATACAGTTTTAAATCAACTGCCACGTTTAGGTCTGTTAAAGTATATGAATTCTATTGAAAAGGTGCGAAAATTAATTGATTTTTTCTTACATTCTTTGCATTTAAGATATGTTTGTCTTCCCGTCTGGATGGACTTATAAGTACAAGTATGGGATATTGAAATTTCGATTTTTTTGATATATGATAATCTGAAATTTCTCATTTTTTAATCTTCATCTTTTTTGTTTGTATAATCAACCGATTGTGCAATTAACTTTTATTATTCAGTAATTCTATTTTTAATATAAACGCGATCACTATAACTTTAAAACCTCTGAGCAAAAATATATAAAAATATTATTAATGAACAGTTTTTCACAGTTTTTCGAAATCATCCATTCAATCATAAATTTCAAACTAATTTATTAAGAACATTTTGTGGTTCTTTTTTTCAGTTCAAACTCAATAAAAAATAATTTACAGATACTAAATACATAATTTAAATGTGTTGCAATGTAATTTGTATTTACAACATTTTTAATTAAATCGTATTATTTAGAAAAAAATATAATTAATTTATAATTTATATTACATTAATTATGACATTTTAGAAATAAGAAAAAAACAGCCTAAACCACGCAAAACACAGACTGAAGAACTCGACATGTAATTTGTAGACTTCGATTAAAAATTACATCAAATCAGTTTGCATGTTTCTATATTAAAATATTTCAATTTGTTTTTTCATTTAATTTTGTTTAAATGTTACACTCAATTTATTGATTATTAATATTTAAATATTTTTTTATAAATTAAATATTTATATTTTTAAAAAATATGTTAAAATATATAAAATTTGTTATGAATTTAATTTTTTTATCAAAAAAATATTTTGATTTCAGTAAAATATTTGAAATGTTTTTTTTTTGGTTTGTAAATTCCAATTTAGTGATTTTAATTTTAGAAATTTAAAAAAAATGCAATTTCGCCTTTTAAATATTTTACTGAAATTTTTTATTTAATAATTTTTTTGGTTTATTTAAAAGTTTAATTAAAATGTAAAAAAAGTTATTTGGCAAAATAAATTAGTAAAAAAAATGTGGAGAAGGACTTGTGTTATTATGCGGTTTAAGTGTTTAAATTTATAGAATAAATTAAGAAATAATTTTTTATTAAAAAAATTACATTTAGTTATTAATTAATTATTTATAATAACAAACAGGGTGTTTAGAAAAAAATATGTATTTTTTTATTACAAACAATTAGGATTTTTATATGGAAATTCATGCTGTTTTTTATTGAAAAAGAAATGGGAATTTACAAACATGTGACAAAAAATATGTGCAATTTACATTTATTTATTTAATTATTCTAATCAATTAGTTTAATTAATAATTTAATTAATTATGGTATTAAAAGATATTGTTTGTATTTTATACAAATATGATATAATTAATGTTTTATTTGAAAATTATGTTTAAGTTTTTCTATTCTAATTTGAAAACTACCGTAATGATTTTTTGGAGGATTTAAATAAGTGCATATCCTTTTTGAACAATATTTATTGATTTCTAAATGCCCTGAGACATCCATCTGTCGCTTGAATCTAATGGAGCCAATAATAATTTTTCAATAGATAATTAAAAAAGATGCTAAAATCAGTGATGCTCAATATACAGATATCCTGAATCAGGAAATAAGACTACAAATTCTGCTAACTTTACTCGTACACTATTTAATGACTACTGCCCTGTTATTAATCTGAGCAGATCAAGCATTCATTCCATGTACATTTTGGGTGCTTCACTTCACTCAAAGGCAAATGTGCGGTGCACAACTCAGATTTAGATAAATATTTAGAAAATTGAATTACTATTGAATTACTATTTTTTTCAAATATTTTGAGTACTCAAATGCTATTTTAAATATGCATTTTATACCTTGTTCGAATTCTTTCTTGGCTTGGACTTTTCATTTGGAAAATCCCGATAAAACTGTTATTTTATTTTCCAGTATTTTCTAATCTTCTGCTAAACAAATTAAAGTTTTCCGATCTTTACTGCATAAATGTATAAATAGAAAAGGTTAAGTAAACATCTTTAATGTCTGACCTCTCAAGGCATCTTTTTAACACTTCAATTACTGTAATTTATAGTCTCAATTAATGCGATCGAACCACCTTAAAAAGCCAAGTGAAATACAACTACAACATCATTATTTTTCCGGAAAACGAACGAACGAACGAAATGTAGGATGGATAGGATCAGGGGGAGAATTAGTCCCCATACAAATGAATATTAAATATCGACTATTCGTAGGACTATTAGAGTGAGAATTAAAAAAAATAGTCCCAATCACTTTTTTAAAGAATTGTTGTAGTGAACAAATATAGGGCAGATAGGACCATAAGGACAGATTTCCTTCATACAACACAAATTTTTATTGGCGAATTCTACAAAAATTTTCATATCTTAAACTATTTTATCTAGAGTTTTTTTTTTTTAATTTTGTCACTTTTCTATGAAACGACTTTAACTGGAAAAAGTTTTTGTCAATAGAAAAATTGTGAAATACATGACTTTGGCAGTGAAGCTTTTTTATATGCTTGAATTTTTCAGTAATTTACATTCTAAATGAAATTAGTGGAAATTCTTTCAGTGTTATAAAGCTACATTCTTCGGTTATCGGTATGTAAAATGTTATATAAATCCAATAAGTCGATGAAGTCATACATATTCTTCATATTCACAGTCCACTGTTTTAAATTGTAGTGCTTTCGGTATAAATCCCAGTGAACATTTTACGTAATATCAACAGCTCAGAATATATAACACCCTTTAGATCTAGACGATTTAGTTTCTCATTACTAGTTATAACACGATTTTCGAAACCAATTTCGACATATGAAGACGCCTTTCAAAGCATAACGGGTTCAAACCAAATTTCTTGTTTTTGTTTTGTTTGGGGGGTGTTGGGGGCTTGTGTTTTACCTGATCGTTATAATAATTTACCTGATCGTAAAATAATTTCTTCTTCAATGTTACGTATATTGAATAATTACTTTTAACGTCTTTTTTGCTTCAATTCTCAGGTGGCAAATTTGACAGAAAAGTTATCAACCCATATGATTAGGTTTTTGACCTTGATTGACCTCAATTTAAAATTTTTGTTTGAATTGTTTACTGATCTGGATAACTTAAAGTGTGTTTATAAACTGAGGTTTCCATTTTAGGTTCCTAAGGACCCGCCCCCAATTTGATTATAAGTTTCAATTTCAAAACATTAATACGCCTTTAACTTTGTAGCATTGTAGCCAGGAGCGTATATGTAACATTTTCTTTAATTATCATTATTTAACGGAATTCTTTTGTTTTATTCAAATTAATTAATTAAATTTTATTTCAATTATTTTAAATGAATTTTGCAAATACGAATGAAAAGCATTTGATTTATAATTAAGCTTTAAAAGCTTTTATTACCTTTTCGGTGGTATATGGTTTGACATGAAAAGAACAAGAAACTTTTTTCTAAAAAAAAGTTTAGACATTCCACGCGAAAATGCACAACACACACATATATATATATATAATATATAAAATTTATGACAAAAAAATGAACAACATTGTTGTTATATTGACAACAAAAAATATTTGTTAAAAACAAGTTTAAACTAAAAAACTAAAATAAATTACAATTGATAATATTTTAAACAACGATGAACTAACTTTTTTATTATCTAACAGAGATATAGAGAGAAAACAGTGATGAACAATTGTTGGCACCTTTTTATACCCTACATCACCAAAGGTGGTGGAGGCGAAATTTGTAACGGACAGAAAAATAGTGTACCACCAGTGACCATTCGCCTCAATCACTTCCGAGCGATTTAAGCATATGCGTCCATAAAAATCGGAAATTTGGCACGTACTATTATTTTGCTCCATGGACGATGTCTATTGATATTAGTTGTGATCGGTCCATTATTTCATTTAGGCTCCATACAAATGTAGCCATAAACCTAAATATAAAACGATTTTTAACAAAATTTATATTCTTAAATTATGTGCTAAATTATACGAGGGTATTTATGCATCCACCCTTTCATATGTCACTTTAAAAATCGTAAATCGCACAGAACGTGGAAATTATAAAAACATTTCATCAAGTTAAGATTAACATAAGCCAAACCGATGTGCAAGATTTAACGAGGGTCGGTAATTTTTTTTATTCCCATATAATCCTCCAAAAAAATCCCTTAAAACGCATAAATTTCGAATAAATTTTAATATCGTAATAACACTTTGCACACATTAGAATTAATAAAGAAAACAAATTATACGAGGGCCGTTTATAGCTTGACCGACTATAACATTTTTACTTATTTTTAAATACAATTGTTATCCCATGATTAGAATATTTCTTTTTAAATTTTGCAGATTATTTATAAAGGAAAATGGATGGGAAATACGAAAACGAAAAACAAATTTTATTTTTGGTTTAATGAATATTTTATGGAAACAAGTAAGAATTGGTCAAATCCGACGATGTAATACCCTACACCACAATATTGGTTATAAATGGTAGTTACAAAAAATACCGAACGACCCTCGTATAATTTGATTTACTGATGCGTTTTTGAAAGGATGTTTTACATGAGAGTTAGAAGAAATTTTGGACTGATCCTCGTATAAATTCGCACATCGATTTCCGTTTATATTTATTTTAATTTAACTAACTTTTGTCACGATACCAACGTATGTGAGAGATTTATGCCCTTCAAAGTGATATTTAGAAAGGCGGTTCTATGGAACCTATGAGAAATAATGAACTGATCCTCGTATAATTTGGCACATCTTTTTATTATTTTATTATTAGACTTACTTTAACTAAATTTCATTAAATCACTTCATAATTTAGAATTGTCATAAGCTTATAACTTCATTCCGGTAAAACATTTGTATAGGAGGTGCCTGAAATATTATAACGAATATCGCTTATTTCAATATACATGGAAAACCAACCGGACGGTCGGACAGACAGAGAGACGGACGGATATCGTATATCGAATTTTGAAAGTATTTCTGAGTCGAATGGTATACCTACAAGTGGGTGTAACACCATTTGTCAGTATATTACAAACATCAGCACAAACGCATTACACCTCAACCACCTACGGTGGTGTAGGGTATAAAAAGGGTTTAAAATTAAATTTGCATAAGAAAAAGAGAATTACATGTTTTTATATTTGAAAGAATTTGAAAATTAAATAAAAAATAGTCTATTTTTTCAGTTTTTTTTTCTGATATAAAAATGGTGAAGGGGGGAGAGGGGGGAGGTGTGCATCACTGTTAACAAATAAAATTTATTTACATATTTTTGCTATAAAAAAGGATACAAAATGAGTAAGAGAAAACAAATTTAAATAAAATTTTAAAACAAAGATCTATAGAAAAATTACATGCAAAATACACAGATATAAAACACGTACGCACACACAGATACAACAGGAAACAAATACATTAAGGTATAAAATTTAAAAATTTCCTTTTCTCTTCAAGAGTTTGATTAAATTTAAATTTGTTTAAATTATAATTTACATAAATTTGGCTTAATGTTAGGAAATAATGGAATAGAACATACACACATTCTCGCACACATATAAGGAGTGAGATCGAAAAATTCTTTACGGACATATAGGTTAAGAAAATTGGAACCACTCAACTTATAGTATTAATTTATTAATATAATTTACAATAAAATATAATTTTAATCAGTAGTGATGAAATTTAGACCTTTGAATGCTTGACCAACTTTTTGTAGGACCAAAAGTTTTAATAAAAACGTGTTGTTAAGAATTTCGGTCTCAGTCCTTATACACATGCAAATAAAATAATATTTATATTATAATATACACACACGAACATTCACATAAAATATAAGAGAGAGAAGATGAATATTCCGTTAAAATTAAATTCTAAAATATTTTTCTTTTCACACACATACTACACACTCATACACCTACTTTCTTTTAAATCTCTCTCACACACACACATACATAATAATATTTATTAAACATTATGAAATAATAAAAGAAAAGTTGTTGTTTTTTTTGTTTTACCTCTTGTGGTGGAACATCATAAGTTCGAGTACGTAAATCAACACGAGCATATGAATCGATGCAGGGTAAAAATGAAGAAAATACCTAAAGTGGATTTTGGTAAAATGTTTTAATATTTTTGTTGTTGTTGTTGGAAATTCATTTGTTTGTGTGTTGATTGTTTGTTTTTATTAAAAAGTTTATTTGTTTGTTGTTTTTTTAGTGCATTATTTTTTTTTTCAATAAACAATAATAAAAAAACAAAACTTTATTTTAGTATTCTGTTTTATTGTGGAGAAAAAAGGTTAATGTACTAAATTAGTTATTAATATTTACCAGGACCCTTTGCGCCTCCTTGCATTAAACGACCCAATCGAAATATAACAGCTCTTTCATATTCTTGTACCACCTTTGGAAGAAACAAATAAATAAAGAGGAAATATTCAATTAATTAATGTTAAGATATTTGGGAAATAATTTTATTATGAGTAGACAGGGCTGTCAGATTTGGCAACAAAAATTTCAGATTTTAACAGTTTTGGAACCGACGATTTTTATTTTGGAAAAAAATTAATAATATTAAATTTTAAAGATTTTTATTTAATTTTTGGCGATTTTGGTAAAAAAATCTGACAACCCTGATAATACAGATTTTCTACTTTTTCACAAACGAAATACTTTTTACTTTAAATAGAGAGAATATACAACTTTAAACTAGAGGATGATTTAGAATTTCAATATGTTTGAATCATTTATAAACCTAAATGATAAGGACATAAAAAATGTCCTTTGAAATGGATTCTCTTTAATGTCCGTTATTACACCTGACACCCGTACAAATATTTATTGTTGAAATTGTTTAACAAATTTTATGTGGTTCCGGAAATATGGAAGGTTTTCAACTAGGTGATATATTTTCAGAATAAAATGCTGATAAATTGTGATAATTACAAATATTTAATTAAAAGTCTTTTTAGCTTTCTTCAGTTGTATTGATTGAGTTAGAACACAGTTACAGATTCTCATTTTATTAAAGGAAATCCCTTTGACTATGCACTGTTTCAAACGATATATTTAATTTTGTATATTATTTTAAAGTATTCCGCAGGATAATATCTAGAGCCTACAATTCAAATCTCTGTTGAGGAAGAATCTATTGTATGACACAAATATAGATTCTTTACTAACACTTTAACAGTAGACATTTTACTTTTTCAATATTATTTCCTTTAAGTATCTTATCATCTTTATAAATTTCCTGTTGTTTATATGTAAACAAAATCCCCCATTTGAAGGATTTGTCTGGAAAATATTTGTCAATTTCTTTAATAAATATTAAAGTAAAATATTCTTCGTTATTTCTATATTTTTTGAACAAAACTTTAAAGAAAATATTTATTTTACAAACTCAACAATATTATTTCCGGTTTTATTTAATATTTCTTTTTGATCCCCTGTTCTCAGTGTTAAATAACAAAAAAAAAAAAAGATACACCAAAACAATATTTGTGTGATGAAGGCCAAAATAAATATTTCTTCTCTGTCAAAATAAAAAATATATTAGGTCATATAGAAAGTAAAATCGCGTCAATTTCTTTTTAATTTTCTTTTACGGTTTCAAGAAAAATGCGATAATAAAAATAATTTTAGAACGTACTTTATTCTCCAATTAATTTGATCGGAATGACAACAATCGAATCATTTAATACACAATCCTTTATATTAGTTAAGGCAATTTCTTATAAGATTTTTTAAATTAACAGCTTTTTATCGGGAACACAATACATTCTAAGATATCTGTCTTTATTTATTTCATATTTAATCGTCCATTTGGATAATACTGCTCAGGGTCTTATTAAACTATTTGATTGATGAGATATTAAAAGAAATATTCTTCTTGCCCAAGGAATTTTGAGCTTATTTTATTTATAAATGTGAAAGTTTCATGAAATTTCTATTTCTGCAGACAAATCTCCCATATATCCCATACTACTCTCTTAATTGTGGCAGGTTTATATCTTGAATTGAAAGACAATTTCTGCAATACATCCAGAAATATTCACTATATGAAATATCTTCTCTAGGGGACACTTTACCCAAGTGTTCTATCCAAGAAACTCTCAAGCCATAATAACTTGAATTAAGTCCATATGCCACATTTGAAGCAATAATTAAAGAGATATTTAAAAACTTTGCCCTTAATATATTACAATAATCAGCTCTCTATCACACTTGTTAGAACAACATCAGAGATATAAGATATTTTATATCTCATGTGTAAGGAACCTGAGAGAGTGGTCCTGAATGATTTTTTGATGATTTATTTAAAGAATTGAACATCCAAGACGTCCAACTCCTTCAAAGCAACTCCCAGAAGAACTTTAACTACCCGAAATTTTAAAAAACACACGTCCAAGGGCTTCCAACAAATCACTTGAAAATCTCTAATTTAAGGAAAATAACTTAATTTGACTAGAGGAAGCCAAGTTTAGATGAAATACCTTACACATGAATTTAGTCCATATGAAAATGTAAGGACTTACTATTTTTAAGGAAACAGTTAGTTGTATTTCATCTGATGTCAAAATTTATGAAGAACCAAAAAATCGATTTTTTACTATTTTTGAACACTGATTCTGGAAAAAGGGGGTCTATAAAAATTATAGTGAATATGATGACATATTCTTGAATTTACATATAATCTTGGTACCTTTTATTAAAAAAGAGAAAAAATCTGCATTGGTCCATATTTTAAGACTTTACTTAGGTTGTTATAACCAGATATGATCCGATAATTGTCAAATTGGATTCATGTATAAAAACAGTTAAATTGTTAAATTGTACCAAATTTCAATAAAATTTATGAGTCTTATTAGTTTAAAACCCTTTTTTGGGAAGGGGTCTTATATATCATTGATTTAAATTAAAGAGTTTTACAAACTTAAAAGCCTATTCCGGAAAGGGAACTTATATGGAAGCTACTTCAAATAATGGCTGGAGCACAATCTAGTTTATTTAGATTTATTTTTAGATCAGAATAAATATATGTGTCAAACTTCACAATTATCTGTAAAATTGCGACCTACTCTTTTTAGGGTGTATCAAAATTTTGCTTGTTTTATCATATTTTCCTTTGCTTTCCGATTTCAAACATTTTGCGTACGATGATGAGGTACATAAAACTATTAAAATCCGGTTACTTTCCTTAAAAGTGAGTTATTTTCGGAAATTTTAGATTGTTGGGACGATATATAAGTCTTATAAATTGTTTACTAATAGACCAATAAAGCCGATTTGAAACAGGGAATTGCTTAGGGCAACAAACAAACAATGCAACCAAGTTTCATTAAATTTGGAAAATTATTCTAAACGAGTTTTAAACAAACGGACAGACTGACGGACATAACAAAATCGATTCAGATATTGATTTGATGCAGGAATATATTTTTTATGGGGTCTTAGATGTTTCTTTTTGGCCTAATTACTACTTGTGGTGATGGAGGTATAATAAGGATATTTTAAAGGCTTCGAGAAGAAAATTTAAGAGGTCAAATGTGCGTTGAGATTTTTACAGTCTCACTCTTTATTGACTTATAGACAGTTTTCTGTTGAAAGAAATATAAATTAATTAAGAATTTTCCTACATCTTTTACGATTCAACTAAAATGTACAATATGAGATCGAATTTTGTATAACCCAATATAATTTTTGTATGCGAATAAGTGTAAATCCGAAAAAATATATATTTATTGTGTAAAATAAAGTTGTTGTAGTTGTTTTTTTTCTACACAGATATGAAAATAATATAGAAATTGTATGTAGAGAGAGAGAGATAGATAAACGTGACTTACTTTAAAACAAACAAATAAACTAAAAGGTAGCGTCAGTATACACAATGCCACCGATAGCAATATTAATATTGTGCCACATGTTGATGATTTTTCCGTTGTATCTTCTTCAGCTGTAAAAAGAAATAAAACAATAAATATTGATTCATATCATTTTCAATATCGATATTGAAATAAATATATTTATAAAAAATATAAAAATGCTGGAGAGAAGGATTTATAATAAATCAAAGAGTTTTTATGTTTGTATGTATGTATAAATGTTTTTAGCTTAATATACTTAAAAATGTATTTTTTAAACCTAAAAAAACTATTATTTTGATAAAATTAAAGTTAACAAGTGAGAATACTTTATTCGGCTATGCCGAATCTTTAATACCCTCCTCCAAAATGAGTGTGAAGAAATACGTTATTTTTCGTTCAAACACGCTCACACATACACTTATGGACGTATACAATATATATGAAAAGTTCAAAAAAAAATTGTTTGAACTTACAGGATGCCTAAGATATCGGTCTATATCTTTTAATACACTAAACGAAAAAAGGAAAACTTAGTCCAAAATTCATTGATCTCTGTTAATTAGTGTGGATGTGAGCATGCCAACAACAAAGAGATAGACAGACATACAAACAGACGGACATAGCTAAATCGATTCATGAAAATGGTAAAGTTAATATACCCTCTTCACCACTCGCGGTGGTGGAGGGTATGCAAATATATTATGGTGAAAATATTTATTAAATACATAGAAGAAGATATAGAATTATATTTAATTTTATTTCAAAACTCTTAAATCTAAAAATTAATTAAAGTTTTTGCGATTTTTGTCGGATGATTTTAAAATTAATTTTCCCAATTATTTTTGTTCATTTAATTTTTATACCCTACACCACCATAGATGGTGGAGGTATTATTTGGTTGTGCAGATATTTGTAATAGCGCTATCACCACTTTTAAGTATACCGTTTGACACAGGATCACTTCCATTCGGTTGGCTGCCCATGTAAAGCTCGTTAGCAAAGTACAGGTCGACGTTTTGAATATGTATATAAATGATCTAATAAAAATAATAGCATATGCTATTATTTTGGCCTACTGAAATTGACTATGATCGGTCCATTATTTCATATTGGTTCCATAAAAATAACCCCTCGGAATAGGGATTTTTGTTCATAAAATTCCTAAACATGAAACAATTTTATTCAAATTTTGAGAAAATAAGTTTTACGTTATTCTGAACCGATGTACCTAATTATACGTGGATCGGTTCATTATTTCTTATAGGTTCCATAGATTCACCCTTTTAAATATCACTTTGAAACTTATAAATTTGTAATTTTTATGTCAAATTTAAATAAATACAAATCAAAATCGGTGTGCGAAATTATACGAGGGTCGTTCCATTCTTTTAAAACGCATAAATTTACATAAATATTGGTATCGTAATAATTTACTGCACACATAAGCATAAATAAGAAAAGTAAATTATACGAGGGTCGTTTATAACTTTTTCGTAGCAGTCATTTACAACCAATAATGTGGTGTAGGGTATTATATAGTCGGGTTTGACCGACTTTAACATTTTAACTTGTTCATTTTCAATCACTTACTAATGTTAAGATACACAATACGTGATTCGTGCTTTGGTGCTGGATCTGAAAATACGATTTTTTTCAAAAGTGTTAAAAAATAAAAATTCATTTTTTTCAATTTTCACTCAACTACAGAATTTGCGCAGAAAAAACATCAAAAAATTGAAATTGAACAACAAAAGTAATTAATTTCAATGAAAACGTTCATAAATACATTTTTTGTTTTCATTTTTTTTGTTTTCATGTTTGTGGTAACAATTCAAACTCAATTACAATTCGTTTTTTAAATACATTTTCCATTTGATTTGAATGAAAACGATTGTTTCGAATATTCGAATATACAAAATTATTTATTTAAACACATGCTCAATGTATGTATGTGTGAAAGCGTATAAGTGTTTGTGTTTTTGCGGATTTTATATTGAAAATAGTGTTGAAATGTATTTCAATATCAAAAGTGTGTTAAATACATAAATTTATAACGTTTGTATACGTGTGTATTGGAGTCATATTGACTGGTGCAGAAATATTTAGTAACGAAATGTTTTATTATTCATTTAATTAATTTTAAATTTAGATAAACGTTATTTTACAGAAAATAGGAAATTTATTTTAAAGGAAATTCTCTTTAATATTCTTAATTAAAAATTTCCAAAAATTTCCTTTTTAAAGGATCTTTTTCTATTGTGTTATTTGTAAAATATTTTCTAAAAATTTTTTATTTAAAAGATTTTTTAAATTCTCTCCTGAACCATTTTAAATCTACCTTTATAAAGGATATTTTATAAGAATTTATTATTTAAAGGAAATTTTGTTAGTATAACTTATTTAAGGAGTTTTTTTTAACTCCTTTATACTATAACGAAGTTTATTTTTATAGAAATTGGAAGAAAATTTCGATACAATTTCTCTTTATAGAATATTTTTGAGAAACATTTTTTTGTTTAAAGTAAATTTAAGTTTTCCAATTTATTAAAGAAAAATATTTTGATAATTTTTGTTAAAAATTCTTCGTTAATATTTGGCTTTTATATTTTTTGTTAAAATAGTTTAAATTAAATATTATTTTTATAAAAATTTTTCGCAAAATTTTTCTTTTATAAAAAAAAATTTAGAGAAATTTTCATTTTATAGAAATTTTTCGATGAATTTTCTTTAATAGAAAACTTTCGTCGAAATTTTCTTTTTATAGAAAATTTTCGTAAATTTTTCTTTTGATAGAAAATATTCTTTATATTTTCTTTTTAAGAAAATTTTCTTTAAATTTCCTTTTAAAAATATAGAAAAATGTAGAAAGTTTTTTAATTTCTTTTTATAGAAAATTTTCGTTAATTTTTTTAACAAAAATTTTTAATGTCAAATATAATTTTCGTTTTGTTAAATTTCATTTTATAGAATGTTTTGGTTGAATTTTCTTTTTATAGGAAACCTTCAATAAATTTTCATTTTATAAAAATATTTAAAAAAAAGTTCATTTAATATAAAATGTTTGCTAAATATTCTTAAACAGAAAATGTTTCGCTAAATTTTCTTTTTTTGAAAATTTTTGTTAAATTTTCTTCTATAGAAAATTTTTGTTAAATTTTCTAAATTTCTTCTTCTTCGTTAAATTTTCTTCTATAGAAAATTTTCGTTAAATTTTCTTCTATAGAAAATTTTTGTTAAATTTTCTTCTATAGAAAATTTTCGTTAAATTTTCTTCTATAGAAAATTTTCGTTAAATTTTCTTCTATAGAAAATTTTCGTTAAATTTTCTTCTATAGAAAATTTTCGTTAAATTTTCTTCTATAGAAAATTTTCGTTAAATTTTCGTTAAATTTTCTTCGATAGAAAATTTTCGTTAAATTTTCTTCTATCGAAAATTTTCGTTAAATTTTCTTCGATAGAAAATTTTCGTTAAATTTTCTTCGATAGAAAATTTTCGTTAAATTTTCTTCGATAGAAAATTTTCGTTAAATTTTCTTCGATAGAAAATTTTCGTTAAATTTTCTTCTGTAGAAAATTTTCATTAAATTTTCTTCTGTAGAAAATTTTCATTAAATTTTCTTCTGTAGAAAATTTTCATTAAATTTTTCTTCTATCGAAAATTTTCGTTAAATTTTCTTCTATCGAAAATTTTCGTTAAATTTTCTTCTATCGAAAATTTTCGTTAAATTTTCTTCTATCGAAAATTTTCGTTAAATTTTCTTCGATAGAAAATTTTCATTAAATTTTCTTCGATAGAAAATTTTCATTAAATTTTCTTCGATAGAAAATTTTCATTAAATTTTCTTCTATAGAAAATTTTCATTAAATTTTTTTCTATAGAAAATTTTCATTAAATTTTTTCTATAGAAAATTTTCATTAAATTTTTTTCTATAGAAAATTTTCATTAAATTTTTTTCTATAGAAAATTTTCATTAAATTTTTTTCTATAGAAAATTTTCATTAAATTTTCTTCTGTAGAAAATTTTCATTAAATTTTCTTCTGTAGAAAATTTTCATTAATTTTTCTTCTGTAGAAAATTTTCATTAATTTTTCTTCTGTAGAAAATTTTCGTTAAATTTTCTTCTATAGAAAATTTTCATTAAATTTTCTTCTATAGAAAATTTAAATTAAATTTTCTTCTATAGAAAATTTAAATTAAATTTTCTTCTATAGAAAATTTAAATTAAATTTTCTTCTATAGAAAATTTAAATTAAATTTTCTTCTATAGAAAATTTTTATTAAATTTTCTTCTGTAGAAAATTTTTATTAAATTTTCTTCTGTAGAAACTTTTCATTAAATTTTCTTCTGTAGAAAATTTTCATTAAATTTTCTTCTATAGAATATTTTCATTAAATTTTCTTCTATAGAAAACTTTCATAAAATTTTATTATATAGAAAATTTTGTTAAATTTTCTTCTATAGAATATTTTCATTAAATTTTCGTTGAATTTTTTATTTATATAAAATTTCAAATTTATAGAAATTTTTTTATAAATTTTAATTTCATATAATTTGTTCGTTGAATTTTCTTTTTATAGACAATTTTCAATAAATTTTCATTTTATAGTAAATTCTCGTTTATTATTTTTAGAGAAAATTTTCGTTTAATTTTCATTTTATAGTAATTTTTAGTTATATTTTTATCTTATAGAAATACTTCGTAAAATTTTTATTTTGTAGAAAATTTCCGTTGATTATTTGTATAGAAAATGTTCGTTAAATCCTTTTTGATAAATTTTCTTTTTATATAAAATTTTCTTAAATTTTCTTTTTTAATGTTTTTATAATGACTTGAAAATATTTGTTTCTTTCATTTACGTCATTTGCGGTAATAACTGCTGAGTGTGAAGAATGTTGCGTATAAGCAATCTTTAATTAAAAGCCAATAACACTTATACGTTCTACATCTCCTTTAATAAATATCAAAAAAAGCTTTAAACTTTTGTTGAGAACAGGATGTTACCAAAAAACTTTTTTTAGTCAAAATTTCTCTACATATTAAAATATTTCAACATTCTGACACTAAAAGGTTTGACTTGTTTTCCAAATAAAAATTGCAAAAAAAATTATTAAACAAAAAAGTTTCACTCTTTTTCTCATTTTGATAGTTTTTTGTTGTTGTTGCTATTTTTTTTAACAATATAAAGGACTTAACAATATGACAACTTGTAGAAATATCCTTTATTTTTTGTTTTTGGTTTAACTTTCTCTACAGAATAAAAATCGAAAAAAGGACTTTATTGTATACGAGTGTACAACGAGTGATAAACAAAAAACAATAAATAAAGAAACATAAAAAATAAAATAACAACAAAAACAGTACACAATAGATGGCTACACTTTGATGTCATCATCAGTTGACATTGTTTAACCAGAAAATAAGAACACAAAAACAAAATATCTGAGAAAAGGAAATTGGAAAATATAAAAATCTCTATAAGGACCTTATATATATATATGCTCTTCTCATGTTTGTACTAGTTGTCGTTGTTGTTGCTGTTTAAAAACACACAAACATTTAGTTGTTAATATTAAATGTTTGATAAGGCAAATAACTAAAAATCAAGGATAAATGAAAATCTAAAATTTTTTCTTATTTGTTGTTATAATATTAGAACAGTTTTTTTGCTTTATAATTTTTTATAATTAAAATTATGAAAAAAAAATATAATTGAAATTAGATAATTTAATTATGTCTGTTTTAGCATTATGACTTTTCTATTAAGAAGAGAAATTATTTTCCAAATTTGTATTTAAATTAATTAATTAATTATTTGTTCTTCAACAAGTTTTATTTATTTTTGTTTTATTTTTACAATTACAAGGTTATTTTGTCTTACAAAATTTACTAATTAAGTCATTAATTCATTTATGAAATTATTCGTACACATGCATGATTATGTGTGTCATAGTAATTTTTATTAGGGTGGTAGAATACTTTAACTAATCATTAAAAATGATAATGTGGCAGAAAATAGGAAGTTTATGATAAGTTTACTATTTATAGAAAATATACGATAAATTTTCTATTTAGAGAAAATATACGATAAATTTTCTATTTAGAGAAAATTTATGATAAATTTTCTATTTAGAGAAAATTTACGATAAATTTTCTACTTAGAGAAAATTTACGATAAATTTTCCATTTAGAGGGAATTTATAATAAATTTTCTATTTAGAGAAAATTTATGATAAATTTTCTATTTAGAGAAAATTTATGATAAATTTTCTATTTAGAGAAAATTTACTATAAAATTTTTATTCAGGGAAATTTTACGATGAAATTTCTATTTGGGTGAAATTAACAACAAATTTTTTCAAGAAAAAAGCTTTCATTTTAATTAAATATTTTTTTGAAAAATTTTCCTTTTAGAGGAAATTTTCAATAAATTTCCTTTCAGTAGAACTTTTCGATAAATTTCATTTTAAAGAAAATTTTCGAGAAATTTTTTACGGGGTCCATTTCTTCCGTGATTTTATCCCTCGTATATTTGGGCCAGTAAAACGGTTCTTTGAGAAAGCAATTGGGATGAAATCTGAATGCTCTTACTTCACATATATACTTTGTTTTGGGGTTATTTCTGTCTCTAATTCTTTCTATTCGATTATAAAAATTGCCTTTGTATGGGGAAACCTCTCTCCTTCACCCTATCTGTCTCACATAGAATAAATTCTTTGGGAATTGATTGGAAATTTCAAAATTCTCACTGTAATATTTCTTAAGTTATTTAGGGGTACCTCTGCTTCATACCCTATCCGTCCTATATTGTAACCAGAAAGTGGTTGGTACCAAATTTTAAAGCTCTCACGGTAATAGTTCTTTAGATGGTAGATAATTATAATTGGTACTGTAGGGGGGTACTTTCCCCCCTGAGCCTTTTTGTCCACTATAACAGTTTCTTGAGAAAGTGGTAGATTTCAAATTGCTAAGTCCTCCATAAACACAATTATTTCTATATGTATAGATTTTGAATATTTTTGAAAGTGTCGTTTAAATAAATTTTTCATAGATTTTGTTGTATATTAAATTCTTTTTTATAATTTTTTATCAAAAACTAAGTTTTCTATAGACTTTTTTATAGAAAAATTTTCTAAAGTTTAAATTTATTAAGATATTTAAACTCTCTTTTTCCTTTACTAAAATTGCTGCTGAATTATTTGGTGGTTCTTCTTACTTTTACGAAACCAGTAGAAAAGAAAAAGTGGAACAAGACTTCCTGAGGATCCATTCAATCATAACTTCCACTATCTGAGCACAATAAAAACTATCACTCTGTGATTTGACTTTGACGTATACTTAATATTTATATAACATGTATATCAAGTATACGTAATGTTATTCCTATACATTAATAGATTTATTGCACTCATAATTTTAGAGTTCGAATTGAATGTAGATCTTTATATATATAGAGATTACTTTTTTACTTTCTTCATAAAGTTAATGATCTCTGCCCAATCGTTCGGCTGACCAACAGTTTTAAAAGAAAAACATTAATACGAGAATTAATTACATTAACTCGCTATTAATGTCAAATTATCATAAATATGTATAAATAAATTTTAATGCCAAAAATTCAGCTGGATTTATGTCTATTTGTCTACAATCTGAAACATTCTTGGTAAATATTATACACGATTGTGCGGAATAATTTAGGAGAATGTTGCAAGGGATCATAAATCTTACAACAAATAAATATAAAATATTTCGTATATTTTATTTTAATGATTTTCCATAAAATAAATTATTTGAGTCAACAGCATTAATCTTATAAGATTAATGTTTATAAGCTGATATCATACTTTTTCAAAATGATATAAAGATGTTTTAGGATTGTCATCTTTTAGAATTCTATTAATAGATTACACAGTGTAACAAGTTAAGAAAAATAAAACAAATTAATAAGTCAATGCATAGGGAAAAGTAGAGAGTTTTATTAAAAAATCTTCGTTTTTAATTTATCTCTAACGGATTTAGACATTTTAAAGAATATGAAATTTTCAAAATACAGTAGATTTCCGGAAATTAGAACCAGAAGTTTTAGCTTCGCAAGTTTTCATTGTAAGTGCCTTTAGCTCCGTCCTAAAATATTTTTGCCGCATGAGTGATGAAGTCCGAAATAGGTTAATTGGATCTGTGGTGTACAGTTGTTGTCAACACAATTTATTATCTATATTTATTATCTATTTATACATCTATTTATTTATTGTATGGACTATTTACACATACTTCCTATTGTTTTTCAATATATATATTGACTTTTAAGCAACTTGGAATATTATGACCTTGTGACGGCTTTAGTATTTAAGTCTTTTTTCATTAATTGTATATTGTGATATGCTTACCCAATTTCGGTAGCCTATAATACATCCACTAACCCAATTTTGATAACTAATAATACAAAACATCTTTCTAATCTCACTAAATACAAAACATTGCTTTGGCGTCGTGAAAGTTTGGGTTCGGCCTTACTTTAACTGATTGGACGAGATTCACATGTGACTTTTTGGATTTTGGGTTATCCTACTGTGTCCATTTCTATCACACTGTACATTGTATCCAATTGATTATTTTGGGAAACAATTGTGTTACTTTTGAAGCATAAGAGTTACAATAATGAAATTTCGTGCAAATAAGGCTGATTACGCGATTAATTGGAGGTGGAGTACCTTATAAGCTCTATTTGACTTTGAATAGGGCTTGTGAGCAGATTTTTGGCTCGAGTTTATTCGGATTTAGATTATATTCTATTCCTTTTAAGATTTCTTTATTAAACATTAAACAAATTTTAAAGTTTTATCGGTGAACGAATGTTACTGGGCAGACGGACATATCTAAATTTACTCAGATTTTGATTTAAAACTTGTGATGATAAAAGCTATAAAAAATTATAAAACAAATTGTTTCGTCTTGAATATATCTGAAATATATGATATTTTTATAGATGTTCTATATATTCCTTCTTCTCTCTAAAGAATTAATTTTTGGCGAATTTTAAAAATTGAATGTAGCCGTTGATGACCAATTTTGAAGGGTCATCCATTGTGCTCCTTAACATATAGGGCCCTGAGCTAATCGAAATCAACTCAAAAATATTTCAGCTCTAACCGTGTGTAATTTCATTGAGATATTTCAAATTGTTCAAAAGGTATGGAATTATTTCCAAAAAATCAATTTAGGAACACTGTCCACTGAAAACATTACTCTGTTATACAGAGATTAAGCATAATTTCCGACATGAAAAATAGATTTTCAACGTCTAATTTTATTTATTTTGTAAATTTATAATTTTTAGAATCCCCCTAATACTGTGTCACATGTCATAGTTTGATATATATTTAACTCGAATTACAACACTTAACAATGTTAAAGGACAATTGACTGAGATTATCATCAAAAGTCCTATATATGTTTATACAAATACATTTAAATATGTATATGTAAATTCTAAGGCATAATATATATACAAGCATATGTATATGTCTAAATAAATATAAGTATGTTTTATAGTTTAATTCATGTAGCTGTTATGTGAAGCAGTAGTAGTAGTAGTAGTGTCAGTTATAACTGTATGTAAATTGTAAAATGTAAATATGTCATATGTTTGTTTTATGTCACAAAAGATGAAACATTGAAATAAACCACAAACAAACATATGAAACCAACGAACGAACAAACACAAACATACCTACAAACAGACTTATAAACTTAAATAAAAAAAAATATATAAAAAAGTTGAATAATAAAAAAGAGAGAAATTCAAACATTATTGCATAAAACAATGTGTTAAATTCTATAAATGTGTGTATATATATTTATATATATATATGTATGTGTGTGGATACATATTTATTTATATCTTTTGTTAATATGAATGAAAGAGAGTTTTGTATAAAATATATGTCTATATGTATGTTCATAGATTTATACATATGTGTATGTATTTGTATTATAAATATAATAAACATAACTATATAAAATTAATATACATATAATGGATAAAAATGTCAATTATGTTAATAAAATATTTATTTTTATTGTTATTATTACATTTTTTTATGAGAAGTTTCATATTTACGAGATACAATTTTAATAAAAACTTTTATAATCTAACAAGTGACCATAAAATAAATAATGTTACTTATTAAAGTTTTTGACAGAATTAATAAAATTTTAGATTAACAAAAGATGTCGATATTTGAACTTGGATAAAATTAATGTTTGGAAGGGTATAAGGACATTGTGGTAACTAGTGAACCGATAAATTGGTCGGTTAAGTTGTGAGAATTAACACAAAAAATATATTAACATTTTAACAGAAAATAAATTACAAGAACAATAAAGTCATAAATAAACAAATATCAGTATTTAAATAAAAATGAGTTATGGATAGAAGTATTTGTTAACAAAATTAAACTTTTTTAAATGTCTCCTAAAATGTTGGGCAACAAGGAACAGCTATTTTGATAGCCTACATCATAACAGCACAATGACATTTTCACCTCACAGTGAATATAATGTCTCTACCAACACTAAATGCAGCACAATGCTACAACAGAGTATCAATTCGAAGCCATGTGTTTAAACTTGACTTCCTCCGTGATCATCCGGTTTCCGGTTGAATATATAACTCCACACCGAGTCTAAAAAACCAGCCTTCACCACGAATTGGATCTTAACCACAGACATCACAATGCTCACCACAGTAACAGTGAGGCTGGAACTAAATTTTCAGGGCACCTCATGGTACTCTAAGGCAATGTGCCAAATTAGACGAGGAACGGTCTATTATTTCTCATAGGTCCGTTACAAACCCCTTGCATATATCAGAGTAAAGGGCATTTTGGTACAAATAACACATTATTGTTTTCGCTCCACTCAAGAACTTGTATGTTTTTCAACTTTTTATACCAAATTTCAACTTTTCATACCAAATATTCCGAGCATTAAGCTGCTTTCCTACCGGATGTGTTGGGATCGTTTTTGAAAATATTTTCAATTTTTTGACTTTAAAAACTTCATTTGGAACATTTTTTACTTGAACCAGGTTTTTTATCAACGGACAAGTTCCCTCGGTGCTGTTAAATAACATTGGAACAGTTAGGCGGCTGATCCTTGAAAGCTCTGCTAACTTTTTGTAGGATTAAGTTGGGTTTTGTTAAAAATATTTCATAACTTTAGTATGCATTTTGTTGAGGTCGTTTGTTTTAATCAGATTAATTTAAATTAATTTAATCTTTATTAAAAAATCAATTGAAATTTGGGTTAAAAGTTTTAATGAAAAACGCGTGTTAAGATTTTTTCAACCTCAATCCTTGGTAAGATTGTATTAATATTTTTTAATAAAGGATTGATATACGTTAAAAATAACAGAAATATAGTTCGTTTTTTTAAAACCATATGAAACTTCTCATATTTTAGTTAACCCAGCGACAAAATGTCTATTTGCCAATTACAAAATTTAATAAAAATAATTAAATTATTTTTTAATTAGTTAAAAAATACATTTTTTCACAATTTTGTTGCTGATTATTTTTTATTGCTCTTAAATAATGTAATATAAATTTAATTAAACAATTTAATTTATTTAATTAAATAAACATTTTACCAATAACAAATACAATAAACCAAAATAACATGTAACATATAAAAAATTATTATCTAAATTCTTACGATGTTGATTAATGGGCACAATAGTTGCTCTTCTCTGATCTACTATGGACATGTTTTTGGCCATCATTGTTGACAATGACGTTGATGATGTGATCGATGTTGGCGATTAATAAAAAAACAACTTTAAAACCAAAAAAAGAAACGTTTTCAACAGTTGATTTATAGGGATTTTATTTATATATATGAGAAAATACACATATACAAAGGATTACTAATACACAGATACAAAGATAAAGACACACACACACTAATACCAGCATATAAAAACCACTGCAATTGAATATTTTTTCATGGATATTTTCTGTTATAGAATGAGTATTAGTTATAGTGTATGTATTAGTATATTTGTTTGTTAGTGTGTTAGTTTGTATGTGTGAAAGATACAAAATACAAGATAGACAATACAATTTATCACTGTAAAATATTTAACGAAAACTACAGTAAAAACTATTTACTATAAACTTTGAGTTGAATTGAGTTGAGTTGAGTAGATACGATTACGAACGATTACAATAATGCAGTTGATTTATTTAAGTTTTTTTTTTACGGTCGAGTTAAGGAAAAATGTGGGGAATGAAGAAAAAAAGAATATATTTTCTCACTTGGCTTTGATAAATATGATTTTTGGATTTCAATCGTCATATAATTTTTTTATATTATATTCACTTTATTTAATTTATGGTCTTTTGTTAGGTTGGAAGAGTGTTTTTGATATGATGGTTTGTTGTTGGAAAAAAATGAATTAAAAATATTTGTATTCGTCTTAGCCGGATGTTAAATACCCTTTATTACAATTTTATTTCATACATACAAATGTAATAAAAAGAAGCTTTTGGGAATTTTGTTCTCAATATTAAAAATATGTAAAAAGAATCGACCAAAAAATTTTAACATATCGAAAATTCAATAACTATGAAATGATTTAGGTTCGAATTTTTGTTACCTTAAAGCTGTTTTATCACAGATTTTATAAAAATAAAAATATATATATTCCGCCCTCTATATATTAATAAGTGGACTGTGTCATTAGAAATTTGTTATTTTTTTCATTTCCAAATCTTTTAATATCTTGAGATACTCTTTTCATCCTATTTAATTCCTTATCATAAGAATACAAGATCGCGCCCCTGTTTCAGTTTTATGCAATTTGGTTCATTTTGGAACCGTCCAGCATTTTTTTCGCTAGTGATACTATGGCAATATTGAGTCCTCTTACAGAATTAGGGAAGCTATTTCCCAAAAGATTTAACAGAATTTCCCTTCCAATGCAAGAAATATAGTAAAGTTTTGGAACCACTAAAACATTCTTCCTGTAATGACGTTTTTCAAAATGGACCCAAATATTTGTGGAAATATTGAGCTCTTTTACGAAATCAGGAAACCATATTTATAGCGACCCACATCACAAACTTTTTCCGCCTTTTTTTCAATGGCATAAAACTTGCTTTACCCAGGAAATTTTTGGGAAAATTTGTCTCCTATTGAATCCCACATTTGTCTTTATTATTTTCTTTAATACAAAAATTATAAACATTTGAATCCGGAAAGTGTAAAAGATCTATTGTGAAGCATAAGCTTAAAGGTCCTTAAAATAAATATTATTTTTTATTAATATATTTTTAATTAATTTAATTAAATTGTTTAATTAGCTCTTATTTTTGTCCCAAATTTTCAGAACACTTAGTTAGCTGATCTGATTTGATTTTTTCTTCCGAGGTCTTTTTTCAAGCCCTTTCTCAAAGTTTTCCATTTTCTTGGTCTTTTCAATCTTATATAGTCATCTTTTTCCCGAGTAACTGACATATTTTCTAACTCTACCCAGTTCATTAGAAATTTAAATATTGCTTCCGTCTTCTTTTCGTTCTCACTTTTGAGCTAAATTTAAGGACAAAATTTAATTAATTTTTATTAATTATTTTGGTGAAATTCTACTTTTTAATAAAGTTAAAGTCCGATACCTGATTTACCATTATGAGATATCGGACTCTCGCCTATTGTTGTCACTTTTTTGTTTGTTTTGATAAAATATTTGTTTAATTTTCTTTGAAAAAATTTTGCTAAAATCATTCATTTAAATTTGAACATTATCTCAGATATCGGTTTAAAACTTTCAGCTGTGACGATAATTTTGTTTACGCCTTTGAACTGGTATATCTACATTTATAGGTGAACTTTTTATTTAAAACCTTTCAGTCCTTTGTTCTGATTTCGGGGTTATGTCAAATATCGGAATATAACTTTCTATAATAATATTGACTCTGCTCGTTTTTTTAACACTTTTTTTACTGTTCTGAAAATTCTGGGTTGTGATATTATATTGAAGAAAATATATATAATGAAATCATAGCAAAATTTCACTGAAATTCCTTTAATTTTCAATCAGATTTCTTCTGAAATTTTTAATTTTATTTTGAGATTATTTTAGATATCGTTCTATTTCTAATATCTGGACCGATTTTCATATATAAATTATCTTTAATATTGGCATTTGATTTGAACTGAATAAAGATGAATTTCAATCACCAAATTGTTGTAGACAAAGTTTGTGGGGTAAATTTATTTGAATTTTGAGGTTATCTCAGATATCGGTATATAATATTATGTTCTGTCGATTTCACTGTTCTGTTATTGAAGTTAACATATCTGGTTATTGTTAACCATTTTATTTTAATTCTTTTAATGTTCACAGTTAATTATTTTTAATTCGTTGTTAATAATTTTTGTTGTAGCCGATATCTGTCTATAACTTCTTAGTTATAAAATTAATATTATTGTCTTTTAATACCATAGTGCGTAATATAACAGTAAATAATTCAGGTGATTTTCATTGAATTTGACTAATAAGTTTGAATTTTTTTCTGACTGAAAAATTAAATATTTTAAATTATATTTTTTCCTACTTTTCGAGATTGTCTCAGATATCGGTTTATAACTTCTTGTTTACTGGTGAAATATTGTTGGTTTTAAGTTTCAATATTTTCGGAAAAATAACCATTAATTTGTACAAATTTCACTGAATTTGATTTATTAGTTTGTATGTATTTCTAACAGGCAGAGGGACGAACACAAAGTAATCACAGACTCAGATTTGGATTCGAATTATGTTACTTTTGGAATGACAAACTTTTTTATCCCGTAAAGTGGTGGAGGTTTAGAAAGGAAATAAATATACACTCTTGAGTAACTTAAATATTTTATGATTTGGCATCTATTCAAAAACTCATTAGGTGGTCACAAAATGTATATGAAAGGTAATTTATCTTACAGCGTGAAAAAAATCAGATGAATGGAAAAAATGTTCTCCTTTACACAAATGTAAAATATAGAAAAAATTAAAAATTCTTTTTTATACAAAATTGTGTTTGTTTCCAGTTAAATCAACAAAAACATTTAAAAGAAATTCTAGAAAAATTCTAAAAAAAACACTTGTTTAGTAAATATCCTTTGGCGTTTTCTTGTAATAACCGGCGGCAAAAATCTATAACGAATTTTATTAAACAAACGTTCGTTTTTTTCTTTTTCTTTCTTTCACAATGCGTTACAACACTCCCTACAAAGTTTTGACTCGGTTTGACCAGATTGTGAAAACTAACTGAGGAAAACTGATAGATTCGTTCTAATGTTTGGGTGGCTGCTGCTGTTGCTGCTCCTGTTTGTTATCTGCGTTTCAAACTGTTTTTTTTGTTGTTAATTCTACGTCACAGTTTCAAACTTTTTTCCTTCATACAGACAGGAGAAGTTTTTTTTTTTGATTTTTTTATACTCAATGAAGTTAATTGAGTTGAAAATGAAAAGCAACATTGTATGACATCTGTTCATTATACACCTTATTGTCGCATATACACTCTCACACATTCATCTTATTTTTCCTTCCACACTTATGCAGCTGGAGGAAATTTAATTTAATTCTCTTTTTTTCTGATTAAAGAGTAAAATTGCTGCACTCATTTTTTGTTATTTTGTTGTTGTTTTTGGGTTATACATACAAGAGTTGTTTTTTTTCTTTGTTTAAATCTCTTGTTGTTGTATGCAGACATCAGACCTCATCAAACTTGCGCATTCAAACTTCAAAGGACTTTTCCTGTTCATATTCGACTTGTTGTCATTTTTTTTCTTGTTGATTTTGCTTTTCTCCCCACATTTTTTAGGGATCTGTTACCTTTAGCTTTTCAAGCTTTTTTCCAGAATGCGTAAAGCTAATTTAGAAAAATAATAATAAGAAGAAGAAACAAGTGTGTAGAAAAAAACGGGAAAAATAAGGAAAAAGCTTCCTTCCGTTTAACTACAGTTAACTGTTACACAAAACGGTAATGTTTTACCTTTTTTTGTATTTCTGTAATTATAACATTAAGGATGTTTTTATTAATTAATTGAAGGATGCTAAATGAGAAAGTTTTGAGTTTGTTGTTTTTTTTTTTCTTCAGTTAGTTAAGGTTTTAGTTTAGTTTGGTTTTTCCTTTTAGAGGATACTTAGTATTTAATGACACTTTTATTTCTATTTTTCCCTCTTTTTGGTTGATTAACCAAAAAACAACGTTGACTAAACATTGGCTTGTATAAAATGACAGGTGCAAGTTGTTGTAAGGAGTTTGTTATCCTAGTAAAACTTGTCTAATTAAGGTTAACAGTTTGGCAATAAATTTGATAGAAAAAAATGGAATAAATTTTAATTTGGGTGAAAAGACTGTAATTCTTAAAAGTAAACAAGTTATTTTCTTAGTCTTTTTGTTTGCTTTATTAATGCGATCAAATATTCCTTGTGTTTAATGTGGAACATTTCTATAACTGAATTTGAGAGCAGAATTTTATAATTTAATCAATAAATGCTATAACGTTTAAAGATGCCAAAGGCAACATTTCTGTTCGATCAGGAAAATATTCAATTTAATTTTTTTACATGACCAAAGATGTTCCAATAGAGAAATTGGTTGTAAAATTAAGCGTTCCGATAGTGGATTAGTTCCCTAAAAAAAGGTAGCATCATGGTGTTCGGAAACTTTCCAAGGGAAATACTGAATTAAAAAAAAAATTCAAATTTAATTTTTGACTAAAAATTCAATTTTTTTTTAAATTAATTTTTTTTTATTAAAAATTTATTTTTTTTTTCACTAAAAATTCAATTTTTCACTAAAATTCAATTTTTCACTAAAAATTCAATTTTTCACTAAAAATTCAATTTTTCACTAAAAATTCAATTTTTCACTAAAAATTCAATTTTTCACTAAAAATTCAATTTTTCACTAAAAATTCAATTTTTCACTAAAAATTCAATTTTTCACTAAAAATTCAATTTTTCACTAAAAATTCAATTTTTCACTAAAAATTCAATTTTTCACTAAAAATTCAATTTTTCACAAAAAATTCAATTTTTCACAAAAAATTCAATTTTTCACAAAAAATTCAATTTTTCACAAAAAAATTCAATTTTTCACAAAAAATTCAATTTTTCACAAAAATTCAATTTTTCACAAAAAATTCAATTTTTCACAAAAAAATTCAATTTTTCACAAAAAATTCAATTTTTCACAAAAAAATTCAATTTTTCACTAAAAATTCAATTTTTCACTAAAAATTCAATTTTTCACTAAAAATTCAATTTTTCACTAAAAATTCAATTTTTCACTAAAAATTCAATTTTTCACTAAAAATTCAATTTTTCACTAAAAATTCAATTTTTCACAAAAAATTCAATTTTTCACTAAAAATTCAATTTTTCACAAAAAAATTCAATTTTTCACAAAAAATTCAATTTTTCACAAAAAAATTCAATTTTTCACAAAAAATTCAATTTTCACAAAAATTCAATTTTTCACAAAAAATTCAATTTTTCACAAAAAATTCAATTTTTCACAAAAAATTCAATTTTTCACAAAAAATTCAATTTTTCACAAAAAATTCAATTTTTCACAAAAAATTCAATTTTCACAAAAAAAATAAATTTTTCACAAAAAATTCAATTTTTCACAAAAAAATTCAATTTTTCACAAAAAATTCAATTTTTCACAAAAAAATTCAATTTTTCACAAAAAATTCAATTTTTCACAAAAAAATTCAATTTTTCACAAAAAATTCAATTTTTCACAAAAAAATTCAATTTTTCACAAAAAATTCAATTTTTCACAAAAAAATTCAATTTTTCACAAAAAATTCAATTTTTAACAGAAAAATTCAATTTTTCACAAAAAATTCAATTTTTCACAGAAAAATTCAATTTTTCACTAAAAATTCAATTTTTCACTAAAAATTTAATTTTTCACTAAAAATTCAATTTTTCACTAAAATTCAATTTTTCACTAAAAATTCAATTTTTCACTAAAAATTCAATTTTTCACTAAAAATTCAATTTTTCACTAAAAATTCAATTTTTCACTAAAAATTCAATTTTTCACTAAAAATTCAATTTTTCACTAAAAAGTCAATTTTTCACTAAAAATTCAATATTTCATCAAAATTTGTAGTGGTGAAGTCTTTAAAGTTACTAATTACAATTTAATGTAATGCATTATGAAAAAATTATTAATATTACCTACTACTGGGTAAGGTGACGTATGAGTTATTTGCGTTGTCAAAAACATATCAACATATTAAGTATACGTAACCTTTAACAAAAAACTATTTGTAAAAAACTATGGAGATAAAATTGTTCATGATTTGAAATGGAGCTAAACAAAAGCAATACTTTGTAAAAAGGACTGTCTTAAATTAATTAAATAAAATAATTATAATGATTTATAAATTCTTCCATTAATAAGGAATTGAATTGAATTTCAGGCAAAATTTCTGATAATTCGAATATTTTATTATAAATTTCATTTGTCATACAAATGCTTTTTAATTTTTCAATAATTAATTATTCCATCCACAAATAATTAATTGTTCTATTTACAATATTTTTCCATCATTATTTTAAATTTCGCAATTTTTCCTAATAAGCGTCTATTACTTTTTACGAGCATAATTTTAAATGTAAAATATTAAAATTGTTTTCCCTTGAGACACGCCACATAATTTTGCAATCAATTATAAGTGTCTTTTATACCGTTTATGTTACTTTGCGAAAGAAATTGTGCGTTTGTGTGTATCTTTGTGTGTATGTGTCACATAAGTTGATATCTGAATATTAAATATTCATGTTACAAAGTAAAGAGCAAACAATAAAAAATAGCAAAAAAGAGAATGTAAAGGAAAAAGTCATGGAATTTTAGACACGTTCTATTCAGGTTAATTTCTATGGCATTCAGTCATCAGTAACACCAACAATTCACAATGTTCACTGAACTAAAGTTATAAATTTTTTATTATCTGGAAAAGTTATATATTTTATATATATTTTTTGCAAGATATATAAAGATGACAGAGTTTTCTTCTTTCCCTTAAAAAAGAGAATAAAAAAAATTTTGAAATAAAGTGAAACTTTTGACAACTTTTTATGGAATAAAAATAGAGGGAATTTCTAAAGATTTTTATGCAATTCAGAATATACAAATTTGCTATAAATATGATTGTTATAAATTTAAATTCTATGGTAAAAATAAATAAAATAATTGATTGTTCTAGAACTTTTAACATTTTCAGCAAAAAATTATCTCAAAATAAAGTCACAAGATATCGTTTTTTTAGGTCTCTTATCTTAATTTAAATCTTAATTTCTTTTTTGTTAAATTTAACAAGAAATCACTTTCACAACACCTGTCTTTCTTTTTAGTCTTGACTAATTTTCTTCTCAAGCTTTTAAGCTAAAACACCTAATACTTTTGGTTTCCTGTTTGGGATTTTTCTATTTCCGTTCATTGCAAAACTTTACCAAACACATTTGTTTTACATACAATCTGGATTTTATGTTACCGAAAACACATGTCATTTGATTTAACGTGACTTGTGTGTCAGACCACAAGATTTGTGATATGTCTTATAATGGATTTTCAGCCTTAAACTTTTAATATTAAGGAAAAGAAGTTATTTATGAGTTTAATGTTTATATTACATTCAGTTCAGTTATAAGTATAATGTCATTTTAGGTTTCTTGTACCAAACTTTTTTATGTTAGATTTAATGTTTTATAAAAAATATTAAGTATACGTCACCAGTCCAATATTTGGAAATAAGCCTATATCTCGTATAAAACTTGTCTTATTATACAGAAATGTATGAGATAGTTATATAGCAGGATAATGCTTAAGAAAAATGTGTAACCTCAAAAAAATTAGTATCACATTATAACTTTCTTCTACTAAATCGATTTTACCAGTTTTAAATAGGAAACATTTTAGGAAAATAACAAATTCTTAAGTCATTTTTCCATTATTGTGGATGTGAGCGATTGACAAAGAGACAGGCAGACGTACATACAGACGCACATAATTTAAAATCTCCTCAATAAAGTTTATTTGGAATAAGTAAAATAGTAGTAAAGTAGACAAAAAAATCTCATTAAAACTTTTAATCCAAGTATTAGTTAATATTTTTTTTAATAATGTAACATTTGTAAAAAATTTCAGTTATTATGTTAGTGTTAAATAGATCAACCAATCATTCAATGCCTGGCAACAAAGTGTTTCTATTGTTTTTGAATAGTACCTGGAGAATTTTTCAGTTGATAGAAAGGAATGGTCCACATAATGTTTCTAATGTTAAAAAAGGAAAGCAGCCCGGTTAGCTCAATGCTCGGAATATTTGGTACGAAAAACTAATGCTAATGCAGATTTAAAAATATGCAGGGCCAAAAACAGAGCAAACTGAAGTCATAATAATTTCAATGGTTCATTTTTATTAACATATAAATGGGTTAATAATTTTTCGATCTCACTTCTAAGATTTAAGCACCTCAAATTGATATATATGAGAAACATTATCGTTCTGGATTGCGGTGCATTGATTCAAATTTTGTTAAAATTTCGAGCTGAAAACCCCATCTTGGAAGGAGTATTTGTCATCATCACCAATTTCAATAAGATCAACCATAATAATGACAAGCTTCAAATTTGATATCCATATTATAAATAAGAGGGTGGATTTAATTTTAATTTCTTTTTATGTATTTTCCACTTGATAGATAAGGGAATTTGACTTATGGGTTAAAAATCGTGCAGCTATATTTACTTGAATACATCCGTTGTGATAAAACATTTTAAAAATTAAAAATAATTTGTAGAAATAAAAATGAGTTGTATTTCTAAAAATTGTTCAAACAACAAGGCATTTTGTGCCCACTGCTCCTTACATACGCAACCAGTGGTTATGTTCCATACATTTCTGTAAACAGACAAGAAAATTTATATAAACAACTTTAAATTCAGAAGTGAATAAAAAGAAGATTCATCCCCAGTCCAAAAATTAATTACGAAAATTTTTCTTTCAAACATAAACGATGATCATTAAGATTTTGTTGAGAAATATCTCGAAGATGATATGAATATCTAATTGTGTGGATAAAATGCATAAGAAAAATATTTTTTAAAATATTAAGACCAGAAGTTTTAAATAATGTTGGAATTTCGCCAAAAAATAGTACGAAAGTATTCAACAAGTAAAGGGACTCAAATTGCGTTCCTTTAATTTACAAAAATCACACAATTTTATTTAAAAATTAACTTATTCTCTAAGTGTATTATAACTATTTTTTCTTCAAAATACAAACTTCAAAAATCCCGATTTTTGTCAAATAAATTTGAGTGAAACAACTTGTTTTTTATAATATGGAAATATCTTTAAATTTTACAACCAGCCAGACAGACAGAAAAGACTGTCGATGGGGTTCTAATTTAGCATGATTGCAGTCATTTATGATAGTTTAGAAAAGTGTTTCTCCAGCTTAAAGCTGGTTTCACAACAATATGTTTAAGTAAAAATTGTACTGAAAGTTCCAACTATTCTGAACCAACAAGTGGATAAATTTTATAGTATTTAAGCCAAAAAGTTTCCAGATCCGTAGATTCAAAATCAAATTAAGCACACGAATTATATTTTAGCTCAATATTGGCATTAAAAAGATTTCTTAATAGATTGGGTGCCAGGATTCAGCCTTTACTTCAGAGAAATATCTATTGAATTCTTCATAGATCTTATTTACATGTGTTATTATTTGCAGTTGCAAATTAAGATTCTATTCAGTTTTTGAACAAATTACTTCATATAAAATAGGAAAAGCTGAATAATCGACTTTTCCATAATAAAATTTTACACGAAAAAGTATTAATTAAATCATGCTCTGCTAAGGTATTTATGTTTTGGCCTTGCAATTTTAAATTCAGGTTATTAAATGCAAATGATAAGCAAAATAAAATTTGAAGTTGGTTCGTTATACTTCTTATAGATATTTTTTTCATTTAAAAGAAAAATTTCTAATTCTGCCTTTAAATTATGCAATCGCTTAAGCAATAACTTTAAATGACTCGAGTTAAGATCCAAAAACAATTCGTGTTCTTTGTGAGATTGTTTTTATGAAATTATATTAACAGATATTTAAAGTGCAGATTTTATTTCGCAGCATTGGTAGGGCAATGTGAACATTTGGTTTCTTATCCTATGCCAATTTTTAAAATTCTGAAAGAACCCATCATGGATGTTGCTCCATCCGTACAAGCTCTTGCAAATTTTTCACCTCCTTCCCATAACATTTAATGAGTCATAAAATAAGTTGTATTTTTGTCTATACATTTTTCTCTCCTGAACCCCTTTTGATGAAATTTTAGAATGGAATGGTAATGAAGAACATACAACTTAATATTATGCCAAAATTTCTTTCCAATTTGCCAATTTATAATTTGGCGAAAGTTTTTTCTTAAAGTTAGAATTATCTCAGATATCGATCTTGATATTTGAATACACAGAACCTATTTTATTGGAACCATAGGAAACATCACAGAACAATAGCAAATACTCTGGTCAAATTTCATTGAGCACTGTCAATTATTATGGATGAGAACGTGCCAATAACAGACAGATAGACAAAGTTTAATTAACTCAGATTTTGATTTGATGCAAGTATATATGTACATAATGGGGTCTGAGATGATTCCTTCTTAGCGTAACACACGGAATGACAAAGTTAAAATACGCTCTTCACACTTGGTTGGGTATAAAACACGCCTACATAAGCATAATCAAATCGAATTGAAAAACTTTGAGAGAGAGAGAGAGAGAGAGAGGAGAGAAACACATTAAAATGAATTAATGGACTATGAACACTAGACAAATGAAACGTTTTATAATTCCAAAAAGCTGATTAAAAAATTCAAGCTTGAAAATGAGCTGAAATATCAGAAAAATGAAAAATATTGTTGAACTTATTCGCGGACTCACTAGAACTTTTTTACGGACCCCCATTTGAGAGCCGTTGGTTTATGTTATGAAAAGTTAATTTAACAACCATAATTTCATTAGTTGATAATAAATTTTATAAAATTATCATTCATGTAAATTTTAATAATAAAAATATATAAATTAAAATTTTCCCCGAAACCTTAATTTTCATTATCACACATTATGCTCTGTTTAGTTTCAAAGCAATTTCCTTAGAAAACCTTCAACTTTTATTCTATAGATTTCCGGTTTCTTCTTCTTTTTTCTTTTGTTTTATGTAATTTCTAGAATGCATATGTTGTATGTCTATGAGTGTATGTGTGTGTGTGTGTGTGTCTGTTAAAGAATAAAATTGATTTGATAATGAACATGTTTAATCCATTTAACTTTTGCACCTTTTTTATAAAAGTTAAATCAATGGGAAATTAATTTACCGAAACATAAATTTAAACTTAAATTTATTTTTATTATTTTTATTTTTTTTTTGTTTTTGCTTTTCTGTAATATTTTAACTCAACAACGGTTAAGCCATATAAGAGTACATATATATGTATGTGTATATAAATTTTGTTGAATGATGGTGGTATTGTATGTATATGTGTGTATATATAAAGTAAATATGATTTACCATGAATTTAACCCATTTGCCCTTTTTACAGGTTTTTGTTTTTATCCATTCTATGGGTTTTATATTCAACTCTCATTGTATGTAAAATTGTTTGTGCATAAGGAGTGAGATCAAAAAATTTCTTACACACGTTTTTTATGAAAACGTTTAACCCCAATATTATTTGATATTTATACCCTACACTACCATGATTGGTGTATTATGCATTTGTGGAAACATTTTAACGAGCAGAACAAATTGTGATTCCATCACTTTTAAGTATACAAATCCATTCGGGATCACTTTTTGAGCTGATTTAACGATTTGCGTCTGTCTGACCGGCTGGCTGTTCATATAAACTTCTCTGAACAAAATGCAGACCGCAGTTTCAAAGATTTCTTAGTGAAATTTGACTTGTGTCATTATTTTGAGTCATTTATTTCACGTAGCATCCGTGAAAACCTTACACCCGTAGTGGACATTTAAGGTCACAAATTACTCTAATGATATTCTAAAATGATGTTTTAATTTTTACGAGGATCGGTCCATTATTTTTCATATAAGTTGGTATTGCAATACGAATTGATCGAAACAAGTCAAATGTAAACAAAAATAGATGTGCGAAATCTTACGAGGGTCACACCATATTTTCTTCTACCTCCCATATAACGTCCACAGGAAAAATTCTTTTTGAACGCACTAATGTTACATGAATGTTAGTTCCATTGTAATATACAGCACTCCGAAGCATAAATTAAAAATATCTTTATACGGGGGTTGTTCAATAATTTTTGGTAGTTTACACTTATAACAGTGTGGTGTAGTATATAAAATATTTGGGCTTGATTTCCTACATATTAAATATTTTTTGGTCCTATAAATGGTTGGCCAATCGTTCTGCCAGCAAAATGTTTCCAATGTTATTAAACAGTACTGCGAGAACTTGTCCGTTGATAGAAAATCTGGTTTAGGTAGAAGAAATGGTCCACAAGATATTTCTTAGGGCAAGAAAATAGCAAGCATTTTCAAAAGAGCTCCCAATACATCCGGTATAAAAGCAGACCGGTTAGATCAGTGTTCGGTTCATTTGGTACAAATAGTTATATAATAATATAAGGACCAGAAACAGAGCACGAATCGAAGATTTAAAAAAATGTTTTTGTAGCATATTGGATGACGAAATGTATGTTCTGCAGGTTTTCGCAATTTCTTGGTAAAAAATTTGTAGTGCTAATGCTCGAAAGAAAGTTAAATCAAAATTTTGGACCAAAAGCAGTAAAAATTTTCAAAAAAGGTTCTTAGTATGATAAGCAACATAAGTATTCTCTTACAATGGTAAACAAGTGGTACAAGAACAGTTGTCTGGAGCTATCGTCAGTGGAGAGACATTGGGCTTTTGTTAAAAGAGATTTGAAGGGCACAAAAAAGGTGTTCAAAGGAATAGTATAGATAGACTATTGGTTCGGGCAAAGTTACAGAAAGCACTATAAAAGAGTTAATGGAGAGGTTTTCGAAAAACGTTCAAAATTTCATCACTAATTATTAAAACTATAAAATTATTTTGTTTTTGTAAATTTTAATAATAATTTCAATCATATGAAACTGTATGTTTAGTACTTTCGCTTATATTAACAATTATGTATGTTAAGAATTTAACATATTTTAACATAATTTGTTTATTTTTTTGTAAATATCTGTGTATATGTGTATGAGACTATATTTGAGAGTTTGTTTGTGTTTTTTTGGTGTTATTCAATTTACCTTGTGTATACATGGTTGATATGGATACCATAGTATCCGGTCTCTTCGATGTCGTTTCACGTTGACTGCTGCTGCTGTTGTTGCCAGTGGCTAAAGCAACAGCATGATGTTGCTGATAATGATATTGCTGCAGCAGCTGCAGTTGCTGTTGTTGTTTTTTAGCATTTTGTGCATAAGAATAATAACCACCACCTCCACCGCGATATTGTTGCTGCTGCTGTTGATGGTGGGGATATTGTGATGTTTGTCTTGTGGCAGCATGACCCCCTTGTGGTGGTGGTGCCACACTTGTCGTCTGCCACAAACTATCACTTAATTCCGATATTTTGATAAATTTTTTCTACTCAAAATAAATCCTTTTGATTTTTTGGTTTTTAAAATTTATACTTTTTTTCGTTTATTTTATATATAAAATCTGTATTATTAATAAAACTTTTGTTGTTGCTTTTGTTTTTCTATTAATAACAATTTTAGAGTTTTTTTACAATGTAAATATTTACAAAATTTTTACATATTTTATATATTTACATACATATTTTACATTTATTACTTAAATAACTTTACAGCCAACGTCAATCATGGCTTTTGTTTATGTATGTGTTTTGTGTAAAAACATGCATTTTGTTGTTATTGTTGTGCTTTTTTTGGAGTGACAGGTGATATTTTATGTGAAATGTGCATATTTAAGTGATTTTGTTTTTGTGTTTATTTTTAAATAAAATTTATCAATTTTCTATTAAAAGTGTGTCAATATTTTTGAAATATTTATAATATTTTTGGTGTTTTGAAAAATAATGTATATGAATTAATTGATGTTTAATGGATATTTAGAGATAATTAGGATACATGTTATGGGAAATGATAATATTTAAAGCATCACCTGTTCAATTTAAAAAAATGTGTATTAGTGGTTGTGAATATTTTAGTAAATATGAGTGAATAATATGATAGAATAATGAGGACTTTGAGGATGTAGGCAGCCTCTATTTTTCAATTAATTTTAGAAATAACAGCCATATTGGGTGGTTCATAAATTGATTACAGGTATCAATTTTGTTAAAAGCTCTTTCACATTTTTTTACATTTTTGGAAATGAATCCAAAATTTAGAAATTCCTGTTATTGAAAGGAGTGAGATTTTATTTTAAATTTAGTAACAATAATTTTTTCTAGACCAGTTATTCCGGTGAGGGGCTAAGTCAAGTGGTAGACTCCACGTTATAAATTGTCTTTGGGTTTATTTTTGATAAAAGAAAAATTCACATAATTTAGTGTATAAATTTGTTTCTATTTATCCGATTTTAATGCTTTGGTGTAAAGATGAAATTAATATGGTTTTCTATTATAGTAAAATTCCCTAATTCGGTATCGGTCTATGTATATTTTTCACTATTGGACCGATATAGCTGGTTTATTAAAAATAACCTTACCAAAATTGATTGGATTCTAACAATTAGTCTGAACGTCAGAATATTTCCAACAGACAGACTGACAGACAGACATAGTTTAATCAATTAAATTTTCTTGATAGAGTCATACGATAGCTTGAAGAAACTATAGGCCGATTTTCCTTTAATTACAAACATCCATTTTGGCCCTTCAAATCGGAAAGAATCTGGTATAATTCTTTGTAATTAGTTTATCAGGGAAGTGAAATGTTAAAATGGTTGGCATTAGGTTTATACCACTTAAAAATCTCATTGAAAAATATATATTTTTGGATATAAATTTATAGTTTTTGATCGACTGGTTGAATAAACATAAATTGTTTAAATATCGCCAATTTCTATCGAGGATTCTTTCAATGGGTATTGAATTTAGGAGATCTTTGATCTAAGAACTCTTTCAGCGAATTAAATTAAAACAATTAAAAATGTCATAGTCAAACAAGTCTGACAATAAAAACCCTAAACCACATTCTTATTTACAAAATATGGCTCCGAAAAATTTATGAACGACCTTTGTATTATTTACATTTTTATGTACAATTAACACTTTTTTAAATGAAGGCGTTTTGAAAAGTATTATCTTGTTAGATTTATATGGAATTTTTAACAATTTCCATTATAAATTATGGGCCAACCTACCGAAAACTTCGAACATTTGTTTGTATGGGACATATGAGAAAAAATTCACAAAAGCCCGTATTATTTGGAACTTTGTTGACGATAATCAGATTTGTTTGTAACATATTGCGGTAAAATCATTTTATATTATGGACTTATACGAATTTATAATCCCATTATGGAGGTGTATTTGTATGGGACTAAATGAAATAATACACCTGTTATCACCAATTTAAATAGGCGTCGTCTTTGTAATTAATATTTACAAATTTCATCATTATTTCTTAAAAACTGCAACCTGTATTTTGTTGCAAATGATAGATCGATCATAAGCAATTTCAACAGGCATTGTCCTTGGGCCAAAATAATAGTTCGTTTCAAATTTCATTAAAAAATCTTTGAAATTGCGTCCTGTACATGTACAGCTAGCCTGACACACGTACATACTGAAATCGATTCAGGAAGTGATTCTGAACGGTATACTTAAAAGTGGTGGCAGGACTAGTTTTTCTGCCCGTTACAAACATCTGCACAAACGCATAATACCTTCAATACCTGTGGTATAAAATGTAAGCTACTCCGTAAACATCTGTATCGAACACCTGGTAATAATTCTGGCTAGAACTTCAATAAAAGTAGAACCCGTAGATCAAAATCTAAAATTTTCCCCTAAGGAAACCTCCTCAAAAGAAAACTCCTTTTACAACAAAAAAAATCATTTTTTTTTAGAATATTAAGGTCACATTATTAAGTTTAGCAGAAAAAATTGATTACAACTTCAAGTTCAAAATTTCTCCAAAATTCTTCGCATATGACCGAAATTGTCCTTATTTACCAAAATTTAAAACACAATTTGAAATTCCCTCTTAGTAAGCATTTCCTTTATTGAAATAATATGTATTCATTAATACACACATAAATGTGTATGTGTAAGTGTTTTCTTATTTGTTTAAGTTTTCAATAAAGTAAATAAATCTCAAGTATAATTTTCCGTTTTGTCTTTATTTAGATTTTAATTTGGAACGAGTAAGAAAAAAAGAAGCTGTAAGATGTTTAAATAAAATCCCATACATAAATTCAGTGATTAAAAAGTATTTTTTTAGTTTTTGTTTTTGGTGCTTTACGCCACCAGTATCTGGGTCAGGTTATCGTCAACTATAAATTCCAACAAAAAATTACTTGAGGCATAGAGCTCAAGGGAATTCACCACAAACATCACAACATTCATTTTCTTTCATTTTTTCATATCACAGTGTTTATTTTCATTTATTTTTATTTTGTGTATTGTGTATTTGTGATGAAGGATGTTTTTATTTGTGTGTTTGTAAAGGTATTTTATGTTGGTAAATTTTAATTTAATGAAAAAAAAAAAAAATAAAAGTGTTTTTTTATTTCTTCAAAAATTACAAATAATTTAACGCAACTTTCAAGATAATGTAGTGGCAAAAATGTGTTTTGTGTGCTTTTGGGAAATGCACTATGGGCCTTATTTTTTCAATTTGTAGAATTGATTGCAGTTGTTGAATTCCTGTTATTAATTAATAAAAATTATTTGTTTGCGATTGTTTTTAAATCATTTTTATTAATTAACGATCAATTTCATTTTCAGTTAAAGTTTATTTGATTAATTATTTGTTAATGATACGATTTTTTCCAATTAAATTTAATGATGCATATTTTTCTTTAGAAATAGAAAAAAATATTAATCAATATTGAAAGATGTTAAAACAAATGTTTCATTGTGTTTGTTAGCTAATAAAAAAAACTAGTTCAGTTTCTTGAATATAAGAGAAAATTAAATAAAAAAACAGAACTGTAGAAAAATATTTTACAGTGGGTCAGACTTTTTGGAAATAAAATTTCAAAAACTAGAGGACGTATTCAATTTTATAAAATCAACCATGGATTTAGAAGGGGAGTGTGTAATTGAAATTTTGAAATAACTCATTAGTGTATATACAAAAATTGGTTCAATATTGGGAGTGCGATCAAAAAAATCTTAACATATACAAAATCAATGACTTAGAACGGCTTAAACTTAAGATTCCTCTTCAGTTGAATTACAACTATATTACAAATTAAGGAAAATTATATATTTTTTTATTCCAACCACTACTTATGAAATCGTGGACCTTTTTCTATTTAATATTTGTTAATTAGTTAATTAATTAAATTAATTAAAATTAATTATTATTTCTCTATTAAATTTTCAACTTTCGAAATTTTACAAGATCTTGTGTCAAGTTTTTTTAAATTCAAAAGTCTTATCCCGCTCTTTTCTTACTTAGATAAGACTGAGGTCAATATCTCTATCCAGTTTAATAGATAATTTTTTAATAAATAATTTTTTTATATTTTTAAAAATTCGGAAGAATTCTGTTTGTGAATTGAGACAAAGGAAATTCTAAATGCTCTCATTTAAATAGCGCTTTAGATATTCGATTAATATTCGTTTGTACAGAAGGTTCCCTCCTCCCCTAAAATTCATTTCATGCAGAGAGTTCTTGTAAATGTTATAAAAAAAATGCTTCCATTATAGGTTACCATCTATAGTTTCAGAGATATTAAGATCAAAGTACATATTTAACTCATTTTTACTGTTATTTTCTTTAGCCTTTCTTAAGTTAGCGGGCTTCACAAAGGTTTAAAAATAATAATGCAATAACCATATAAATACACTAATGCATTTTACTATAAACGCATTAATATTTTGCTCTATTTTTTATCTTTATTATTCTCAGTCAAAAGGAAAGTTGATGTTTATTAATGGTACTATTTTATGTGAAATATTTCTATAAACGCAGATGTGAAAATTGCTTTTAAAAAATACCTAATAATACGCTGTTAGGATGTCAAAACGAAATTTCTTATAAATAAAGTTAAGTTTTTAATGACAATATCTCAATTTTTACTGGAGAATTTTCAAATTTAATCGATAAATTTCATAAAGTTTAAAAATGCACCAGGTAACTTTTCTGGTCAATCAAGAAGAGATTGAAATTTATTTTTTATTGAAAACTAATTTTTTTGTATTTCAGCATCTAAATTGGAAAAGTTAAATTATTAATTATTTGCAAATAACCGAAATGTTAAGTTCATCATAAATTGTTGACATCAGATGACATTTTAATTATTCTTAATTAAATAAATCAGTTTTCTTACATTTCTTGGGAAAATACTTCCAGTTGCTCATCTGTAAATCTGTAAGTTTTCCATTAACCAACTTTTGTATCACACAATTGTTAAGATTGATGAATTCTTTTCGTAAGATTTTTACAAAAATCGATTATCTTTTGCAGTCGTTTCCTTCAAATAGAAGGAGATGAAGAGATATTGTCTCCAAAACATCTTTTTTAGGCACAGTTGTAGTCTTTTTATAGTGATTAAAAAACTATTGTATAGATCTTGGCGTCTAATAAAAACTGAAAAAAATAATGGATGTTTACCCTACAACATACCATATTTTTTACAATTGACACCTATAAATGATAGTTATATATCAGAGCCTTCCAATTACAAGTGCCCCAAGATCTGTTTGTGGATCAATCTTAAAATAGAGCAGCTCATTGGCTATAGCCCAATCCCAATTTTATTGAAATTCATTTAGGCCTTCGAAAGTTATTAAATCGTTCCCCAAAAAAATTTTAATTCTCCTTCCATGTGCCACATTTGTGTGTGCAACTCTTTGTCCCCACAAAACTAAACTTAATTTCTATATAAAATGTAATTTTTCTAAATTATATAACATTTGATAATTGCATCCTTTATGAGTTTAACAAATTTCCCATTTATTATTTGTGTTGTTTTTTTTCTCTCCACAATTGTTTTTATTTTTTTCACATACCCATTGTGCCCTGTGGCCAATGATATTTTCACATAAAACAACCATTAAAAGGAATTTTTATAACAAAGTATTTTTCTATTTTTATACCCTTCACCATCACAAGTGTTAAAGATGAATATTAACTTGGTCATTCCGTGTGTAACGATGAAAAAATCATTTTATATAATGTATATATATTCTTGCATCAAATCAAAATATGAGTCGATTTGTCTGTCTCCATGTGTGCTGTTGCAACACTCACAATCACAATAATTGACGAAGCTCAATGAAATTTGGCTTGAGAAGTTTCTTATTTAAAAGCAGTAAAATCGGTTCAATATATTAAAAGATATAGACCGATATTTGAGGCAACTTCTAAATTCAAGCAAAAAACTTTCGAAAAATTGTCGATTGTAAATTGGCAGATTAAAGTGACAAATTTTCATAAAATTAAAATACGTGATCTTCATTATCATTCCAAAAATTATCAAAATCGGTTCAGTAGCACAAATGTTAGAGATAAAAGCATAATTAATTAAGTTCCGTATTTTAGATAAAAAAACTTTTATGTATTGTATACGTCTGTTGGAGTATGTGTGTACGAAACATAACGTATTTACTTCACATGAGGGTATTGTAGGTTCACCATAACCCAATTTTTCCTCTTTTTTTTGGAAAAATATAAATTTAGTAATTTTATGCATTTTTACCGAAATAAAACCTTTTTACTGTTATTTAATTATTTTTGTATATTTCGAGAGTGGTAAAGAGGAAAATGGGAACCACAAACTCACAGCAAAAACACAAAACATTTCTAACAGATTAAAATAAAACCAACAAAAAAAGGACGTAAAACAAAAGTTTAGAATAAACTTGAATGGATTTTTAGATACAAAATTATTTGAAATAAAAAAAAAAAGTAAAAAATAAATATTTTTGTTAAATGAAGCAAAAAGTTAAACAAAAAAATTTTAAATTAGTAATTACAGTTTATTGTTTACAAACAATTAAGTTATTTTGTTGAAATAATCTCTTAAATAAATTAATTGGAAAATGAGGGTGATTAAAATTATAAAGTTCTGTATTTTTTTTTAATTTCTATTTTGCTTACACTTTGTTAGTTGGTATTACGGATTTAAGTTAAAGTAATTAAGTTCTCATGTAATAGGAATTATTTTAGGGTCATTTCAATACAGAGATATTAAACTTAAATATGTCTGAATTAGGAGTATTTAACTTTTACTTATTGATCTTCTCAGTTAAGGAACAATAACATGAGGACGGTATATTGAAAATATGTATCTTCTGAAAATACTTCGTTGAAAAAATATTAGTTAAGTTCTTTTTAGCTTAAAATCCCATCCCGGGGAGTATTTATTTTATTCAAAATATTTTTAAAAATGAGACCTGCATTTTGTTCATACGTTACATGGGCAGCAAATCTTAACACACTTTTATCATTAAAGCTTTTAACTTTTGTCATGTCAGACATTCAAAGGTCTGCTGTCGAACTGTTTCTAATGTTGTTAAACCGTATCAGGAGAATTTGTCGATGCCTTTCAGGTTCATAGTCTACAAATTGCTTCTTAAGCCAAAAAAATATAAAGCATTTTCAAAAGAGCTTCCAACACATCCTGCAGGAAAGCAGCCCGGTTAGCTCAGTGTTTGGAATTTTTGTTTAGAATACTAATGCAAAATATAAGGTTCAAAAAGTTTCTGAACACTGGACGTGCAAATTGAAGTCAATTAAAAAATATTATTGCTGCATAATAGATGACGAAATATATGTTCTGGCAGATTCCTGGTCAAAAATTTTATGTTGCTAATGCTAGAGAGAATGTAGACAATAAGTTAATATAATAAGTTAAGGAACCTTTTCCAAACTGTTCCAAAAAGTTCTTTATATGACAAGCAATATGCAGTTGCGATAAAATAAGCCAATCATTTGTCACAACGGGCTCCAGAAATACCGAAATTCACATCATGTAATGTTTGCAAAAATTGGCTGCCTCCATTCATACGTCTTCATAATGTGTTTACTTATTTTTGGTCTGACTATTATTATTTGGTCTGTCACAAGTCCTCGAGTGGTACAATTACAATAATGTGGTATTTAAAAGGTAAATCCTCCAAACTGCCCGAAGTTAACTCCAGTAGGGAGATATTGGGATCTTGTTGAAAGAGAATTGAAAAGCACAAAAAAGTGTGTCCAAAATGTAGTATATTTTAAACTGAGTGACAGAAAGCACTATTAAAACGTCATTGGAAGGGTTTTCGATAAAGATTCAAAATTTCTTCACAAGTGATTAGAACTTTCAAAATATATTGTTTCTTTATAAATTGTAATAATCATTTGAATCCAATATAAAACTGTATGTTTGGTGGTTTGTTTTTATGACATTGTGGCATCTTAAGTGATTCCATTTTAGTACCCTCAAAGTTGAAGAGTAAATAAATAATTTTGGTTCGTGAGCGTTGGCAATTTGCACCATGCGATTTCGCTTGGACCACCCTTAATTTTGTCATTTTTTATTGCAATTTTTTTCAAAATATCTTTTTTAAACTAAATATGATTTAAAAACTTTTGACTGGCCATATCAAAGAGTTAATCCACTAAATATTGCATTTAAGTGTTTTTTACAAAAACACTTAAAAACAACTGATACATACAAAACTATATTTTAAATAAACTAAAGTTTTATTTTAATGTTTTCAGAGAAAAATCGACTATATTTTTGGTAAGTGTGTGTGTTTTAAAGCTTAAACAAACAAAATGTGAAAAAAGAGTGAAGTTTTCACATTTTAAACCACTCACACATACAAGAAATAACAAACACTCAGACACACATGCCAACACAAATATAAAAACACAAACAAACAGACAGACAGACAGACAGACAGACAGACAGACAGACTGAACACTCTTTATACATACATAAGAGTTTTATGAATGAACAAATAAAATTTAAGTAGAGTATGAACCAAAAACAAAAACAAGTAAAAAAAGTGAAATAAAAAATGTAGAATTGAAGAAGTACAACCAGAAGTGCAACTCACAATGTAAATGTTCATTATAAAACTATAAGTATGTTGGATAAACTATAAGTATAAATGAATAAATGGATGGATGGAAGAATGCTTGAATGCCTGGATGGTTGGTTGGATGGATAGTTTGGACGGATGAATGGTGTGTTGAGATGAATAATGAAAAAAAAAAAAGAACAGATTTCGTTTGGTTTGTATGTTTTTTGCATGAAGTTATATTTAAGCTTGAGTTTTTATTAGTGTATATCTGTGAGCAAATATATGCACAAATACATACACACTCTTATATATGTTAAACAACAGAGTCATGTTAATACACTCACACATTTTCTGACACTCGGCAAAATGTCAATAAAAATGAAGACTGATGTTACGTACTGGAATTTTGGTTATAAATGTTTTTGGAGATTTTGTTCTTTTTTTTCGATTTTTTTCTGCACTTTATGTGGACTTTAATAGTTTTTTTTGGTTTTTATTGCACACAAATCAACACAAGACACACTCACACATCAGATTTTTTTACTATCTGACTTCAAACCAAAATTTCAACTAAAATTATGCATGAGATGTAGACTGAAATTATGTTTAAAGATAAAGTCTCTAACCATTTAAGCCACAGCTGTAACAAAAATAAAATACTTATACATTTACACAAATACTAATACACATAAGTACATACATTTACATTCATTTAGATTATGAAGAATAGAAATAGAAATGTTGCAACAGCAACATCAGCTATAGATGAAGAAGCAGCAATAGCAAAATGCAAATGTATGTTGGCCACAATAATAATCAGTGAAAGATGAAAAACCTACAAAAACAAAAACACAAAATACAAACAAAAATACAAACAAACAAAACAATTGTCTATTGTAAATCTTTGTATACTGTATTGTTGTATTTGTGAATCTCTAAGTGAGTATATGTATGGGTGTGTGTGTGTGTGGTTTTATGCACTCAGTAAATTGTGGTTAGAAAAGAATTGCAACACTCATACATACACACATATACATTCACTTATACTACGTTGAAGCAAATGTAATGTTTTTATTGAAATTCATAACATATTTATGAAGGTACTGCTGGATATTATATGTCAATATTTGACTCGACCCTCGTTTAACGATGCTACTAAAATCCTTCAGAATACAAGTTTTTGTAAAAAAAAATCCTCTTTAGAAAAAATTTTCGAAAAACTTCCTATTTAGAGAAAATGTTCGATATAATGAATTTTCTTTTTAGAGAAAATTTTAATTTTTATGAAACTTCGATAAATTTTGATTTTATAGAAAACTTTCGATAAATTTTCTTTTTGTAGGAAAATTTTAAAAATTTACTTTTTAAATGTAATTTTCGATAAATTTTCTTTTTATGTGAGAATTTGGAAATTTTTTCCATTTAGAGAAAATTTCAATAAATTTTTATTTAGAAAAATTATAAATTTTTTATTTAGAGAAAATTTTTGATAAATTTTCTATTTAGAGAAAATTCGGTATATTTTCTATTTTATGAAAATTTCGATATTTTATATGAAAATTTCCATAAATTTTCTTTTTTAGGAAAATTTCCATAAATTTCCTTTTTATAGGAAAATTTCAATAAATTTTCTTTATAGGAAAATTTCGATAAAATTTTCTTTTATAGGAAAATTTCCGATAAATTTTCTTTTATAGGAAAATTTCGATAAATTTTCTTTTTTAGGAAAATTTCGATAAATTTTCTTTTTTTAGGAAAATTTCGATAAATTTCCTTTTTATAAGAAATTTCGATAAATTTCTTTTATAGGAAAATTTCGATAAATTTTCTTTTTTAGGAAAATTTCGATAAAATTTCCTTTTTATAAGAAAATTTCGATAAATTTTCTTTTATAGGAAAATTTCGATAAATTTTCTTTTTGTAGAAAATTTCGATAAATTTCTTTTTTATAGGAAATTTCGATAAATTTTCTTTTATAGGAAAAATTTCGATAAATTTTCTTTTATAGAAATATTTCGAAAATTTTTCTTTTATAGGAAAATTTCGATAAATTTTCTTTTTTATAGGAAAATTTCGATAAATTTTCTTTTTATAGGAAAATTTCAATAAATTTTCTTTTAAAGAAAATTTTGATAAATTTTCTTTTTATAGGAAATTTCGATAAATTTTCTTTTTATAGGAAATTTTCGATAAATATTCTTTTATAGATAATTTTGACAAGATTTTTCTTTTAGAGGAAATTTTCAATAAATCACTTCTTTATCAAAAATTATCTCTTAAACGAAAATCTGTCAAAATATTTATCGATGTGGTGAACACGTTTTTATTGTTTGTTTCTCATATTCACTCATATTTGAATTTTTATGTTTTTTTTTTCGTTATACCCAGACACTCATACACACATCCACTCATGTATTTTTATGTTAATACGAGTATAACGTTTTAGCAAACAGAGTCAAATACAATGCAAAAAAAGACCGAGAAGGGAAAAAAACAGAGTAAATGCTAATTTTTTTCTCTAAAGAGGATTTTTGTTTGGAAAAAAATTATATTTTTATGTAAAATATTTTCTAGAAAACAAAATTTCAAATGTTTTGTTGTTGTTTTTCGGCTAACTACAATTTGCTATAAAGAAAACACATGTGTCTATGTATGTATGTTATTGAAAAAATAAGTGGGTCAATATTATTCACACTAACAAAAGGGATATTTGCGTTTCACGTTAAATCATGTGGAATTATTTGTTAAATACAAATTAAAAAAACACACACCCACACACTAACAAGGAAACACAGGTGAGTGTATAATAATTAGCAGGTGTGGGATTGAACTTTTAAATTTTTAAAATGTAATAGGATGAGAAATATTTTTTTTAAGATGAAGATAAAAAAAAAAAAATGAGCTGGATTAAAGAATTTATACAGAAACTATTGGAAAATTTATTTTATATTTTGAAAATTTATCAAAAATTCGCGAGAAAAAGAAAATTTCATCGAAAATTTTCTGAAAGATGAAAATTTGTAGTTAATTCTCCAGACAATTAAAATTTATCGAAAAATATTTCAAAATTAAAATATTTAATAAAAAATTCCAATTAAAAGAAAATTTATAGAAAGTTTTTTTGTAAAAGGAAAATTTATCGCAAAATTCCTATTAAATGAAAAATTTTGGAAAATTTCCTCTAGAATAAAAATTATCGAACGTTTGCTCAAGAAAAAAATATGTATTGAAATTTACCTATAAAATAGAAACTTAACAAAAATTTGCTATAAAAAAAAATTTATCAAAAATTGAAAACTTAAAATCAAAATTTATTAAAAATTTTCTAAAATGAAAAATCTCTCTCAAATAAAAATTTGACAATTCTCTAAAATTAAGATTTAAAACTTGCAACTTTTTACATGAATCAACCTTTATTTCCTGAACCCCTGACATTATCAAGTTCATGTCTCCAACACACAAAATCAACAGGAATGCAAATTGCTACAAATCATTTTTTAAGCATTTTATTACTAAAGAATTCCTATATCTACCACCCTGGTAGCTGTTACTCTTTCTTTTTTTGTTTTTTGCGTTTGTATTATTTAGGGTTACGTAGGCCATTATGGGCTTAAAAAGAAAAAAAGTGCATAATGTTTAGTTTAAAAAATCAAAACACAACAGGGCGCTCTACAGAGTTCAGCCTCTGTTCAGTTAACGAGGATGTATGAGCAAAGGCACCACTGCTGTGCCATATCTACTCCTTCTAAAACAATATTGCCGTAATTTTCATTTATTTCTTTTCTGTTAATAAACAAAACAATCAGTTAACCGTTACAAGAATTGTCAGGCATTTTATTCTGTTTCGTTATTTTTTGTGTTTTATTTCTCTCTCTTTCTCTCAAAGCTCAAGGTTTTGAATTGAATGTTGGTGTTTGTTGTCTGTATAATTTTTAACTATTTTTATTATTTAAATAACTATTTACAGTCGTTTTTGCTGTTGTTTGTTACAATAATACATACGTACTTTTCTACCTACACAAATATGTATAAATTCATTCATATATCTTTTTATCTATTTGGATTATTTTTATGTTTTTCGTAACCATAATATTGCTTTACTATTTCTATTGTTTGTTAGATTGCACAATGGGATGAAAAAAATTTTCTGAAAAAATACAAATTCAGAGGAAATTTTTAATAGATTTCTATTTAAAAAAATATTTGATGAAATACACACTTTAGAAGGAAATTCGCTGAATTTTCTTTTTTAGAAGAAATACTTACTTTTGTTAAAGAAAACTTTATCCATATATTTAGTTTTAAAGGAAGTCTATCATTTTTGTTTAAATTTTTTAAATTTTCCTTTAAGAAAAAAATTTCTTTATGGAGTGATTTTTACGTGATTTTCTTAAGGAGAATTTTCAATGAATTTTCTTTTTATTTGCTTTCAATGAAATATAAATTTTCAATAGAAAATTTTGGATTAATTTATTTTTCATGGTAAAAATTTGAATTTTTTTTCATATAAAATTTTCGATAAATTTTCTTTTTATGTAAAATTTTTAAAAATTTTACATTTCATAAAAAATTTTCGTTAAATTTCTTTTTTTTATTAAAATGTTCGATAAATTCCCTTTTCATAGAAAATTTTTGAGAAATTCTTTTTTTATTTTTTTAGACAATTTAATTTTCATCGAACATTTTTTAGAAATTCTTTTTCATAGAATTATTCGAAAAGTTTCCTTTTCATTGAGAATTTTAATTAAATTTCTTTCTATAGAAAATATTTGTTAAATTTTCTTTTTCTAAAAAGTTTTCGTTAAATTTTCTTTTTAAATAAAATATAAATTTTTGTTAAATTTTCTTTGTATAGAAAATATTAGTTAAATTTTCTATAAGAATAAATATATATACAAAAATCTTTTGATAGAAAAATTCGTTTAATATTTTTTATAGAATAATGTTCGTGAAATTTTCTTTTTTTAAATTTTCTTAAAATTATCTTCTTTTAGAAAATGTTGGTTAAATTTATTAATTATAGAATAATAATAATTTTTTATAGAAAATTTTCGTTAAATTTCTTTTTATTGAAAATTTTCGTTAAATTTTTTTATAGAAAATTTTCGTTAAAATTTCTTTTCATAGAAAATTTTCGTTAAAAATTCTTTTTATAGAAAATTCTCGTTATTTTCGTAAAATTTTCCACCAAATTTTTCATTTAAATTTATTATTTAAGTGCAATAGATTTTTGTAAAAATGTCTGGTAAATTTCCAAATTCTTTAAATTTTTTTCATTCTGCCCCATTGTCCTTATATATTTTAATATTTTTCATTTATATTTCTCATTTCTACTATTTACTATCTAAAGGATGTTTGTTTCATTTGTTGTTTAGATTTCGTTCTCTTTTTTTGTTGTTTGTTTTGTTGTATTCTTTGCCTTCATTATTAATTCGAGTTATATGTTAAAAAAAAATAAAATTTAGCTAAAGAAATAAAAACCTTAAATAAAGATACAAAATCTTTGTGTAATGGCCATCAGAAATTTTTTGTCTGCCCATGAGTTTAAATAAATGTATATAATGTGAGTGTGTGTGTGTATTTCTAAACTATGAAATGTGTTTAAGTGCATTTTGTGTCTCTTTTTTGCTCTTATCGGGAATACAAAACAACAAAAATCTATATTAAACAATAAACAACACACTGTATCTTAAAGAATACTGAAAGGAGAAAGAAAAAACTATTTACAGTTTTTTTTTCAGTTGTAATAACAAGAGCAGAAGTAAAAATAATAGTAAACGAAAATAACGAATAAAAACTGAAAAATAGCAAAATGAAAATAACTAACATTTTTCAGTTAAGTCTATTGTGCTAAAACATCACAATTGCCTTCAATTCATTATTATTATAACCGCTACACTTATGCCAAACACATACACACACAGACACACATTAATTCCATAAAAACATACATTACAATTGGTCACTAAAA
>PYHX02000413.1:29387127-29412357 GCA_004302925.2 Cochliomyia hominivorax
CTAGAAGCTTCTTTAAATGAGTCTTTTCTCCTGATCTCATCCTGTCAGAAATATATCTTAATACTCTCAATTCAATATTAAATTTTCTGTGATCTTATCCGTCATACATTTTGGACAACGAAGTAGTTCCTTGAGAAAGCGATTTGTACCAAATTTAAGATGTTTATATTTTCTTTGTATGGTCCTATCTCTCTCCATGATTCAACCAGTTGTTTAGAACCAGTTTAGAATCTGTGAAACTTTCAGATTAATGGAGTCATTATGTGAAAATTTTAACAAAATCTATACAGCGGTTTTCTTTTTAAAAATTCCAAACAAACCAACAAACACAAATTTATATTTATATGTATATCAAGTTGTTAGATATATATTTATATAAAATATATAAATTAACAAAATGTTCTTTATTAATTTTAATATAAACTTATTTCATAAAATTTTTGTTCCAAACTTCATATTTTTTCTTTATTAAATTTTAATTTAAAATATTAAAAAAGAGAAAAAAATTAAATATAATTAAAATGTCATTTTCACATCAGAAGAAAAAAAGTTTAAAACTTTTTGTTTTGTAGAACAAACATTTTTTTTGAAAGAAAATTATGTGACAAATTTCTACACTTTTTATTGATTTTTGTGTTTTAATTTGGAAAAAAGTTTTAAATAAATTTTCAAATTAAAACTAAACAATTTATAAGTATTTTTTATAAATCTATTTATTATCGTTTTTATCCATTAAATTAATTAAAATTCAGATTTATTTATGAAACTAGAACACGGGTACGTATTATTGTTGCTCTAGTTTGTTTATTGCTAAAAATGTCAATATAAAGTATACGTCATGTTGTGTTTTAATAGAAATTAATTAATTGTTTCTATTTGAACATTTTTTAAATTTATTATTTATATAAATTAGTTTTTATAACTTATTTAATCAATAAATTTGAATAACGAAACAAGCGATAACTGTTATTTGTATTTAATTAAAATTAGAAAATATTTTAAACAATGAAAGAAAGTGTACACGGGTTTGCAAAAATATGATTAAGCAAGATATTCAATTCGACATGGATGACATTCTAAAACGATGATATTATTTCTCTTTTACAGCTAGGAAATGTAGTGTGGGTCATTGACCGACTACAAAATTTTAATGCATTTTTAGACAAAAATAATAATTGGCATTTTAAGTAAGAATTTTTATTTCCAGAAAATTTTCATTCCAGAAAAACTCTACAATGTATGTTTCCTGAAAAACGTATGTTCTTGTGAGTTTTAATATTTCGTCAGTGAAAATTTAAATACGGTTATATTTCCACTTTCGGTAAAGTTTTATAATTTTAGAAAAGTTGAAGCATCTATTTTCCGAAATTATTTCTCTTCCAGTGAAATTGAAGCTTTTTGTAAAAAGTGGTGTTTTTCCTGTTAATGATTTACTAGATTTTCTGAAGTTTACATTTCATAAAAATAATTTTATTTTCTTTCGAAAAATTTTTTTCTGGAATTCAAATTTGAATTCAAATATCAAGTTTAAAAATTCTTCTTGAAAATTGTATATTTTTTTCATATATGTGTATATAATGTTAATTATGCCCAGTTGAAGTAAAATTTTCCATCCTTGGAATTTGTTAACTTATAATGCTCATTGGAAATCTATAAAAATTTGCAAGAACAGATTAATTTTTTATTTCTTGTTGCCTTAATTCCATGAATTTGAATTACTAATAGAAATATACAAATATATTAATTGCAGGTTATTAATTTCCGTTAAAATTTTTCTTTTTCGGAGATATTTTATTTCCGCAATTTAGACATTTTAAATAGATTATCAACTCTAACAAACCTTTTTGATTTCGTGCAAAAAAAATATTTCCGTTAAAATTTTTAAATTTCCGCTAAAACTTAAAATTTTCAGTGACAAATTTTATTTCCCGTAAAATTTTTAATTTCCGTAAAAATGTCATTTCCGGTGAAATAATTTTAATTTTCAGTGTCAATTTTATTTCCGGTAAAAAATTTAATTTCCGGTGAAAAATTATTTCCGGTAAAATTTTAGTTTCCGCCAAAGATTTTCCAGTACCGGTAAAATGCTCATTTCCGTAACATTTTTCATTTCCGTTTTTTACTTCCGGTCAAAATTAAACTTTTACTTCCGTTAAACATTTTTTTCATGTTGAAATTTTGAAATCCGGTGAAAAAAATTTTTTTTGGAGAAATTAAAACTATTCTAATAAATTTTTTTCCCCGAAAAGAATTATATTTCCGGTGAAATTTTCTTTTTGTAGGAGTTTTTTTATTTTTATAAAAAATTTCGATCTTCAGTTGTGAGAAATTACTTCCGGTAAAATTCCACTGCATGAAAATTATAAATTTTAATGAAAATTTCGATTTTAAGCGAAACTTCTATTTTTAGTAAAATTTTCGTCAGCATAAACTTAAGTCTTTTTGAAATGTTTTTTTTTCTTTTGTCCCACCTAATTTATACTTCACAAAAAGTTTAAGAAGACTTTTAAATTCATTTTGACAAGATTAATGAAGAAGGATTTTCATGAAGGAAATAACAGTATATAAAGATGAATGGATGCTAAAATGTTTACTGTCTCACTTCTTATCTCATCACGATAATAATGTAAACAATAAATTTTCAATTATCAGATATTTTAAATTTATTACATTTATTAAATACAAATTATTTACATCATCATTACTTTACACATACATATCCATATGTAAAATTAAATACCACACATTAAATAAACAAAACTCACTAATACACACATATTTGCCCAACATATTATTAAACATTTCCGTCTCCTCCCTTTCCCTGTTATGAGAACACAAATTAGTTGCTCAAATTATAAAACATAAATAAATTGCAAAAGTATTTCTCTGTGTGTTTGTGTGTGAGATCGAAAGAGTGTGTATGAGAGAGAGAGAGGGAACAACCAATAAAATTCGCATTATAAATTACAATTATATCAAAACTCTTCAACTTATTAGAGCATAAATATTTTGTGTATTTTTACATTATAATTGCTTTTACTTCCTTTTTGTTTTCTCCCTGTTTGAACAACAACAATAAATTGAATGTTTAAAAACAAAAATGAAAAATTATGTTGAACGTTTAAAATTTTTACCTTCAGTTAATTGCTAAAAACATTTTACAGAAAAATCAGCGAAAATAGCAATAATTTACCTGTACACAGGTAATAATTGCAATCAAATTTACCACCAACCAACATGTCTGGTCATGTTCATATTTTTTCACTATTTTGCTTTATTTTTCACTATTTCTCCACTTTTTTAATTTTTTCTTGTTTTGTATTATTTTTGTTCATAGAAATTTGATTTGAATTTTCAATAAACGGCCACGTCTCGTGAAACGTGCTTTAAAATATTCTTTTCTCTTTTTTTCATTTCTATTTTTGTAATCACTGGCGTGTAAAATTAAAAAGGACACTTTTAATTTGTGGCTTAAACAAAATATATAAAACACTCATTTATGATGATGCAGAAAATTTTGTGCATATTTTGAAATGAACAAAAATTTTGAAGTGAAACGAAAGGATTTAAGTGAACGAACATTTTTCTATTTTAGTTAAAATTTATGAAATTAAAAAAAGAGAAAAAAATCGAAAAAAATAAAGTTCTTTTCAAATAAATTAAATGTAATAAACACGAAATTTGGTTACATGGTTTTACTATAGAAAGAAAATAAATTGTGGGTTCTACAACAATTCACTTAATAGTTAACATGTATAATTCTAGAGCTAAAATGAACTTAACATTGGATGACTGAAATTATGAATTTTCAAAGAGGAAATTAAGATGTTTCACTCAAGATCAACATAGAACTTTGAAAAATCTGAAATTAAATTTTATTATTCAATTTCTTTACTGCAATCTAAATGTGTGTGAATAAGAGTTATGTCATGGTCTGGACAAATGAAGCTAAAAACAGGAGATTTCTTTCCCCCAAAGAAGATTTTTTAAAATTCCTAAACCAAAGAGTTATCAACAAAATTCAGTATTTATTGTTATTTTTTAGAAAATATGATGAAGAGTACTTTGCTTAACAATTGAATTTTGGTACTTCTTTATTCAAGTTTGGTTCAAATAAATGTTCTAAATTATAAACCAACCAACCCGTTTCACTTTACTGCACAAAAATTGTCTAGACTGAAGACAATTTTTCAGAAAATAATCATTAATGATATATATATATATATAATATCACCGCCTGACAGTCCAAAATTAACGCTCCACAGAAGGTAACAAAGTTTTGGAGCTCTAGATGAAATAGTTTTATAGATCTCTTATTTTCTTATCTACTTCCTTAGATCCTAGTTCTATTCGCCAATTAATGTTGTAATCATCAAGTCGATAAAATCTTAAATGAATTTTTTGCTGCAATATCACACGCAAATATTTCCATGACATAAATAAAGGAGGGTATTTTAGATTTGGTGCACAGATGGCCAAACTAGGAAGAGTACACATAGCATCCACGATTAGCTTTGCTGTTTCTTATCCAGGTTTCTTTTATGTAACCATATTAAATGTTATTATGATTTGAAATTATAAACCAAAATAATATTTTCTGATTAATTTTAATTAAATTTTTGGTTGCATTAACAAAATTTGTTTGATTTATTATCAGATTTATGTCAATCTCTTTTGTTTAACAGACCAGAATTAAAAATATTTAAATAATTTTAAGTGTCATTATTTTTATTCATTTACTTTTGTTATTGTTTTTTTGTTATCAACCGCCATGACAAAAAACTAAACCGTGAGTTTTCTTCTTTTTCCAATTTTTTTTTTTAAGTTTTTTTGTTGTTGTCCATCCTTGAATAATAATGAGATGCATATTTTTGTTGTTGGAATTTCTTTCATTCTTTTATTCATGCATTTTATTTCATTCATTCACTCAGTTAGGCAGTTAAGCAGGCTGCCAGGCAAGTTGGTGGGCTTGCAATCAGTCAGTCAGTCAAGTCAACTTTTGTTTTGTTTTTTAAGATTTTCAATAAGTATGTCAAAACTAAAACCAAAACCAAACGATCAAATTCAATATAAAATATTTTATTAAAAAAAAAAAAAAAAAAATGCTACATTCCGCTATGCCGACTCTTCAATGCCCTCCACCACAAATGCATGTAGTAAATACATACACGTACATACACACTCACATATACACCATACAATTTATAAAAGTTTTCCCAAATACATGAAAGAAACATTTAACTAGACAAAAACATAAGTTATAGTTTTGACTATAACTTGTTTTCTACTGAATCGATTTTGATGATTTTTGAAACGATAATGAGGAACATATAACTTAATGTTATGACAGCATTTCATTCTATTTTATCGAATTATGATTAACAATTTTACAAAAGATCTTCGCTTGAATTTATTTTGCTGGTTTTAAATATGAAAATTTTCAGGACTGTAATAAATATCCAAGACAAATTTCATTGAGCTTTTTAATTGCAGATGTGGGCGTTCCAACAACAAAGAAACAGATGGACGGACAGACAAACAGATGGGCGGACAAATTGATGAACGGACAGACGGACAGAAAGTCAGATAGGCAGATAGATGGGCAGACAGACGGACATAGCAAAATCGTCTAAAATTTTGATTTAATGCAAGATATATACATTATGAGTTATGGGATGATTCCTTCTTAACGTTACACACGGAATGACAAAGTTAATACATCCACTTCATCACTTATGGTGGTGGAGGGTATAAAAAAGATTGAAATTTACAAAATTACAATGAAAGAATTGAATGAAAGAATAAAAGAATTTAATGTATGTATGTGTGTATGTATGTATGTATGTATGTATGTATGTATGTATGTATGTATGTATGTATGTATGTCTGTATGAGTGAGTGAATGAATGAATATTTTTCACTAAGAAATAATAATGATGATGAAGAAAATGATGTTGGCATTGGCAATAAGTATTTGATGTTTAATTTAGAAAATAAGTTTTTTTCTTTTATATGAAAATAGAAAAACAATAAAAATAGAAAAAAAAAGATTCCTGCTAAATTATACAAATTCAAATACTGGTCATTATTTTAAGTTTTTTTTTATTTATTCGCCTCTTTTATTATTTATTTTGGTTTCTGTTTGCTTTTTGTTTTAGATTTGTAGGCTAAACTTTTATTTTTTATTTTTTTTGGAGGGGGGTGGGGAGTGTTGCTTACTTTATAAAATTTTGAACAGCTCAACGAACAAGGAAAACAATATTGTCGAAGAACAGACATTTATTTTTGCAACAAACGACATTTGTCATATCAGCCTGTCAAACACCAACACAGTTACATATAAATATCCCTTTTTTATCATACATAATGGGGCAGAAGTTACAAATATTTGGAATATGGGTTATTGTTTGGCACTTAAGTATGAATTTGAAGATGTGTTAATTTTTTTATATTTTGTTTTTGATCTCAAATAAAATAAAAAAAATAATCCTTAATGCAGGACATGAAACAGTTTCCTACTTTTTCAACCTGAAATGCCAAAAACAGGCGAAAACCTGTTTTATTTATTTATAATTGATTTTTTTCAGTAAACTCGACACTTTTTCATTTTCACCCTTTACATGTTTTTTTAAATATATCTCAAAGAAAAAAATTAAAGTCCAGAGGAAAATAAGAAATTTTAGAAACTTTACCAACTTTAAAAAGAAGATATGAAATCAGATTTTATTCAAAATTTCATTAAGAATTTTTTTGATAGATAAATGATTTTCGCACAAAATTTTATTAAAATCTATACTATTTAAAAGTTATGGAATGCTTTTAGGATCAAAATTGAGATCCCCATCTTGCTTTAAACCCACTAAGAACTTCCAGCACCACTAGTGCACGCAGAGGAAAAATATGTTTGCGGCAACCATAAACAAGAAGCATTTTACTATGGTTATTAGATATTGTTACCGTAATTAAAATATTTTTTTATTCGCATTAATAAAACTTGTTATTGTTATCGCCACTAAATTTATTTTTACATCAGTAAACAATTTGTTTATTCGCTTTGTGATTGATAACAATATTATTATCACCACTAAAAAAATTGTTATTATAATAAAAATATTATTAGCTCAACAAAAACTTTGTTTGCATATATTTTTTTTATATTAATTGCATATTTTTTATAAATAATGAGAATATTAATTCATATATATTTTTATATGTAATATGATATAATTCCTTTATAACGATCTATTTAACAACAATAAAACTGTGATCAGTCAATCACATTTCCAAACATATTGCGACTACAATATTTTGTATTTAATAAAAATAATTTTATTACAGCAACGAAATTGTTATCAAAATAAAATAAATTCAACAATTAACATGTTGGTGATAACAATAAATGTTTGCCATAAATATATAAGTGTTTGCGACGAACATATTATGCAACGACGTTTCTCTGCGTATAATAATGAGAGTATATTATCTTTGTCATTGCGCTAAGAAGGAATTATTTAAGACCCCATTAGTTATGCATATTATTTTATCATTAAATAAAAAGATGATGCAGTAACAAAATACTGAAAACCAAAAAAATTTGAATAGGGAACGGGGGAGTGGTATCTCCCTAACGAAAGAAATTACGCATATTTCTGAAACCGTTATAAAATATTTAATAAAATTTTTCTTCTTAATGAGCGATAGTAGCAAAACGTTATAGAGTACGTAATTATTGGATAGGGGGAGGGGGCGTGGAAACCCTTTTAATATATATATCTGTTATATCTATATGTTATATATCTGTTAGATCTATAGAGACAGATAAAACTGTGGTTAATAGTGTCTTTCGAATACCGATCAAGTTTGGCTGAATAAGTGCCTCTCATTACCATTTCGGATATCTCCAATGCAACACCGAAAATCAGGTCGGATCATCCATTCATTTTTTATGATTTGGATGAGAATTTGGGATTTTGATCTGTATACTTGTGAATTTTAATGACAGATATCTTCCCTCCAATAGACTACATTTTCAATTAGATGTGCTTGGATCTTTTTTTCAACTTCCTTTCTATTTTCATGGTTTTTACATTTTCTGTGAAAGATCGAATACTTCTGATAGATTTTTTTAAAAAAAGTTTCATTAAATTTATATTCTATCAAAATTTTTTAGATTACATCCCTTCGTGCAAATCAACAAAAACATTTTATCTTATTGTTGATGCTGAAAATTTTTTTATTTCAGTTTTTTTTTTTCGTTTGTTTGTAACTCTCACTCAGTCTTTCACTATTTTCGACCTTTAGGGCTATTTTTCATTTTTATAGTCCTCCATATTTTTTATCAACAAAAAACTTTTCTTGTTGCAAAAAAAAGTATTCACCACACAAAAATAAAACATAAAAAAGTACAATGAACTCAATTTTTTGTATTTTTTTCCGTTTTCCAGTTCTTGGCCAATAGAAGAAAATTTTTCCGTAAAACTCATAACTAAAAAAAAATATCATAATTTCACCCTAAAAAAAAGACGGATAAAATAAGTTTGTTGTTCAAAATTTCATAGTTAAAGTGAAAGAAACAAAAACCGAAAAAGAAAAAATTATTATAATGCTGACATTGCGATTGTTTAAATGACAAAAGGTTATGAGGAAGAAACGGAAAGAAAAAAAATTAAAAGGAATTACATTTGCAAGAATCCTAAAATCATAAAAAAATCTGAGAAGATGAATAAAATATTTGTCTTTAAGGAAAAATGAACAAAAAAGGAGGTTATGTATGAAAATAGGCCAAAATTTAGTTTTCAAAAGGACAACAAAGAGAGAGATATTCATTATAAATTAATAGAAAATCACTTTCCATTTTGTTCTTAATAAAAATTATTTTAATAAAAATTAATTAAAAATATTTTTGTGAAGGAAAAAATATAATAATTTTTACTTTATCATTGAGATTATTTTTTATTTGAGAAAGAATAATGCAAAATAGTGAAGGACATATTGGACATGTCATACACTGAATAATAGAAATGAATGAGAACTTTAACGAAACAGATTTTTATTCTAATTAATATAAGTTTTCTTTAAATTGAAGAATTTTCTTCAAATATTAAAAAAATTAATTAACATTTTTTTAGTAAAAGATGTTAAATTGAATAAAATTTATATAAAAATTAAACAAAAATATGTCATATCAACAGATATTTAGTAAAAATAAAAATTAGCGTCCTGTAGGTAAAATAACACATAAATTTGTTCAATACTACATACTAAAATGAAGTTAATTTGAATAAAATTTTTGTTAATTTAACTATTTTTTTCGTCAAATAATTTTGTATATTTTCTTTGACATACTAAAGCCGGTCGGTTCACCACCGTCCTATGACATTGCTTTTTTCAGTTATCTATTATCTATTCTACACACTTTAATTATTATCTAAAACTAGCTTTAACCCGGTATGCTTAGATGCATAAAAATTTTTCTTAGTCCCAGATCTCGAAAGAAATCGACGTGTATTTTCATATGAAATTGGAACAAAATTCTCTCTCTCTCTCTCTCTGTAGTACTGCTATAGATATTTGATAATCAATATTTGCTTTATATGTGGGCTACTTCTACCCTGATCTTATCTGTCTTACATTTTGTTAAGTTAAACCGTTCCTTAAGGAAGTCATTGGAATCAAATTTGAAAATTCTCGCTGTAACAATTCTTAAAATATTCTATAATCAATATTTGCTTTGTATGGAGAGTACTCCTTCCCTTGGTCCTAAAAAAGTTTTTATATAAATTTACTACAACAATTTAACGTAATTGTTTTTTTACAATTCAAGTAAAATTTCATAAATTTAATTTGAATAATATTCATCAATATAAAGTATTCTTTGTCAATTTGAATAATATATTATTCAAACTGAATTATATTTATTAAAATTAAGCCCATTTTTATTAATGAGAAAATAGTCATTTTGACAAATTTTCTTCAATTTGAAGAATTTACAAAAAATTATCGAAATTGTTTGTTATGGTGAATAAAGGTTTCGGTGTTCGATATTTAACCAATTTTTTTGAAATTCTACACCTTTTTTCGTTATATTTACTTCCTTTTTTGGTACAGTGTAAGTTTTTGTTATTAAGTGAACAAAAAATGTCCTAATGAAATTCTAGAATTAATTGTCAGTTGTTCTATTAAAGAATTTGAAAACAAAACTAAAATATGAAATGATGGTCAATTTTAACATAAACTTTTGTCAGCTTAAGGAGAATTCAGCAATTAACTTGATTCTGGAAATTTAATAAGTCTGTAATTATTTGATTGGTTTTCAGTTTTTGTATTAAAAATTTATCATAATTATAACAGAAGGGTGTAGCATTATAACTATTGGAGACTGAGTGCACAAAAGGTACCTCGATTAATATAAAAATTTTTTAATCCCGTTCTAATATTTTTGTTTTATATCTCTTATAATTTTCGAGTTATTACCATTTGAAGTTCCACATTAAGAATTTTCCCAGATCTTGAATCAATTTCTTTAAATGTGTCAAAAAGTGTTGTTCCAATATAGATAAATTGTTTTACTTAGTTTAAAAAAAAAAAAAAAAAAAAAAAAATATTTTTTAAAATAATAAAACCTTGTGATTCGAATCCGTCTTGCTTTGCCAAAAAAGTATTTACATTAATTTTCATCGAAAGTAAACTTTTTCTTCCTTTTCCTGACCTCTAATCAATGAAAATTTAATTAAACGCTGAGATATTTTTGATTTGATATTGAGGGTGTATTCAGTGACCCTCTAAAGTTGAACACCTCGGGTTTGTTGGTTTTTTAAAAATTCACCTCAAAACTGACTTATAAATTAAGAGAAGAGAAAATTCTATAAAAAGTGCTTTTACATATTTGGGTTATCTTTCATAGTTTGAGAGATATTCAAGACGAAATAAACATTTAACCCATTTTTTTAAATTTTTATTATTCCGAATTTGGAACTTTAAAAAAATTTATATTTTTTGAGATTTATTTTTACAAAAAGGTGGAAACTTAAAAATAATTTTGTATTTTTATTGTTTTATATAGAGAAATCTTAATAGAAATACGTATAAATTGATTGGGGTAGAGCCATAAACACAAGCCCTGTCCAAACTTGGTCAAATTTGGAAAAAAATATATTTTTTTTTTGTTAAGTTATCAAATTGTAAAGTTAGAATCATCTAAAAAAAATTATTTTCTGTCATACGGTACTTGTAATGCCAAAGCGATCATTTATGTGAAAATGAAAAAAGTATGAAAAAGTTGGAATATTTTTTATATCCTGAATTATAGATAAATCAGTATACAACATGATGAAATTTCAAATAATTAAATTTCAAATTTTATAATATTTTACACAATATAATATTTTATATAATGGAAGCATTTTATTTTAAGTCAATGGGAAAAATCCCCTAGAAATTTAAATTAAAAATTCACTTTTCAAAATATAATAACAATAATAAGTTCAGTCGTATCAACTTAATAATCTTCCATTGAATAAGTAATAATTTTCCATAAATATTTAATAAGTGCATTTATTTTATATATTTAAAGTCACCAGTTAATTTTCATAAAGTAAAGAACAAGGCGTATACTTATTATAATTTGCAAATAAGCAACACTCATACGTAACCATGGTATTACAAGTAGAGTAGTTAGAGTTTGTATGGATTATTAATAACAAAATAGTCTAACTAAAAAAACATAAATTTGACTTAAATGTTTTAAATAATATTATTTATTAATTTTATGTGTAAATATACTCAGAAATTGTATGAAAAATATTCTCAAGAAAATTTCAGATTATTTGTAGAAGATAAATTATTAGAATGTAATACTTTATGGATTAAAAAAATTGAAAAATAGAACTCAATTTGGAATGAAATTGAAATAAATTTCATTCTGATATAATAAAGGAGTGAGATCGAAAAAGTGTTATTTGTTTTCCTTCTTAATCGGATTAACTTCGTTGTTTATCTGATTTTAAATTTTGTCAACAAATTCATTCCCTCAATGCTCGAGGGAATGTTGAAGTAAATGTTGATTTCATTCATAAGACTTCCCAATGTGTCCACTAATTTTCGACCTGACTTGGCATCCTGTCACTATGAGAAAGAAGCCCTTAAGTAGTGCTTCTCTTTTACTAAATTGTAATAATAATTTCCATCAAATAGAAGAACTAAAATTACCATTTTATTAGTTTCATTTCGATGAAATTTTATGGAACTGACCTATACGTAACATGTATGATATGTGTATTAAACGATAGGAAATGCTATCGAGAGTTTTGCTTTTGAAATCAAGCGGAAAACTGGAGTTATATCAATTTTTTTATTTAAATTTTTAAAATTATGCGAGATACAGAGTTTTCTCTATAGTGGGTCTATACGGGAACTTCGGTTATTTACGGACAGATCTTCTTGAAATTTGGAAAGTGATTAATGCGTGAGTTTAAAACTCTATTCTAAGTGGACATATGTATGGGATTTGTTAGCAATTTTGTCCCTGGCTCAAAGTTATAATATGTTACAAGTTTATGTGAAGTTATCTCTAAAATTTAAGCCTACAGAATATTCACAACGTTAACATGGACACACTAACTGACATTGTAAAATTAATTCAGAAAGCAATTAAGAGTCTTTTTAAATTTAGAAAACCTTCGATAACAGATGGAGGAACTTTTCCTTTTTGAGTTAATTTTTAATTAGAAGGAAAGAGGGAGGGAAGCTTTTTTTCAACAAAAGAGGGATTTTTCCACTTTTCATACCATTCCCAGCCACAAGTAATGTTGAGAGTATATTAAGTTTATCATTCCGTTTGTAACGCCAAGAAGGAATCATCTAAGATCCCGTTAAGAAAGAGTCATCTATGACATTAAAACAAAATATGGAACGATTTTACTATGTCTGTCTGTTATTCACATCAAATTTACAGAACTCAATGAGATTTGATCTTTGTTGTTCTTATTGACGATAGTGACTTACTTCATTTTATGAATTTTGGCGTTTGAATAAATAAATATTATAAACAACGTAATTATAACAACATAATAAACATAACCGATCGTGGTGGAGGGAATTGAAAATTCGGTATAGTTGAGTATAGCATTCCTACCTAGTTTGTTTGTAGAAGAGTGTAAAACGTTTCATGGGGGAGGGAAAAAGGGAATATTTTATATTAACCAATTGGATGGATTTTTATCTGGCAACACTGTATAAAATGTAATAAAATGGAAATTTAATAATTTTCTACTTAGTACTTTCTTGCTACAACTGCCCTTTAAATATAATAAATAATTAATTAAATTGTATCTCATCGACAACATGTTAAACAAAATGACTTTAATTTAATAATTGGATAAATGTAAATCACATTAAATATTCTTATTGGAAAATAAACATATTTTGTAGAAATAACTATAAAGTAAACTTAACTTTAACCCTTTATTTGCAACTGTTAAACATTTAATGATTGAGTGAATTTTCCAATTTTCTTTAATATTTAATATTCGAATTGTTCTGCCATAAAATTGGGAAAAAATTTTATCTTCATATCGTTTCAGATTAATCTAAATTTTATAAATTTTTATTTTTATGGCGTCTTATTTAATCAGATTTAACTGACAAGCAATTTCATATTTATGTCATTAAAATAGTCGTTTTTTATTCCTCTTCTTCTTATTTTATCTTGTTTTGTTTTTTCTCTGTTCCTTTTGTTTTAAGTTTATTGTCTCATAAATCATTTTCTTCATTTGTTCTTTTTTTCTCCTTGTTTTTCCTTTTTTTATTTGTGTGTTTATTGTTTTTAGGTAAATTGCAAATTTTTATGGCCGCATTTGTTTATAACAGCAAAACAACACAAACAACAAAGAAAAAAAAAAGACAAAAAACACATAAAACAGACATAAGTGTTTTTACACACTTATTGTCATGTTCAAGAATTCTTATGGAGAAAAAAGCAGAACTTTATTGAATGGCGTGTATAGAGATGAATAAAAAACAAAAGGAACGAAATTAGTGAAAATGGGTTGGAGGGTAGGATACCAAGACATATATTTGGAACTTAAATGAGTAATTGGAATTTAATAGATATTAAATTTGGTTACTACCATGTTGATATTTTGTAGATTCTGACAAAATCGGTAAATTTATTTACTTTTTGATTAAAATAATGAATTAGTTTACTTTTCTTTGAGAACTCCAGACTTAGGAGATGCTGTATTATATCTGATATAGCATTGATCTTTCCAATCTCAAAACTAGTACCAATATTTAGCGTTTCATTAAGAATAATATATCGAAATAGCTAATTCGATCTCAAAATGGTAGCAAAATTGTAGAACTTATATATTGAAGTTTTAATTTAACAAAGATGGATTTTTAGTGAAAAATTGAATTTTTAGTGAAAAATTGAATTTTTAGTGAAAAATTGAATTTTTAGTGAAAAATTGAATTTTTAGTGAAAAATTGAATTTTTAGTGAAAAATTGAATTTTTAGTGAAAAATTGAATTTTTAGTGAAAAATTGAATTTTTAGTGAAAAATTGAATTTTTAGTGAAAAATTGAATTTTAGTGAAAAATTGAATTTTTAGTGAAAAATTGAATTTTTAGTGAAAAATTGAATTTTTAGTGAAAAATTGAATTTTTAGTGAAAAATTGAATTTTTAGTGAACAATTGAATTTTTAGTGAAAAATTGAATTTTTAGTGAACAATTGAATTTTTAGTGAAAAATTGAATTTTTAGTGAAAAATTGATTTTTTAGTGAAAAATTGAATTTTCAGTGAAAAATTGAATTTTTCAGTGAAAAATTGAATTTTTAGTGAAAAATTGAATTTTTAGTGAAAAATTGAATTTTTAGTGAAAAATTGAATTTTTACTCAAAAATTGAATTTTCAGTGAAAAAATTGATTTTTTCAGTGAAAAATTGAATTTTTAGTGAAAAATTAAATGTTTAGTGAAAAATTGATTTTTTAGTGAAAAATTAAGTTTTTAGTGAAAAATTGATTTTTTAGTGAAAAATTTGATTTTTTCACTGAAATCTATGGAAGTGAAGTGAATTCTTATAATTTTAAGGAAAAGTAAACTTAAAAATGTCTGCAACTTATACATGTTATGTGATTTATATAGTTCATATAGAAACTGATTTAGATTTTACACCGACATAGAAAGGAGTTGAATAAGCAACAGGTTGTCTTTCCCAAATGTTTATTAGTGATACTTATTTTCTGAATGATATGAAATTAATCGCAATATACCAACTTAACATCAATTCAAACACGTATTTTAGCATCTATGAAAATTTTAGTATGTCATGGTGACGTATAATTTATATTATGAATTTATGAATTTACATGTTTTCTTATTTTCCTATTTTTTTTCAAACACCTTTTTTATTAAAAAACTAGAATATTTTTATGCAACTTTTTGCTAAAGGACACAGAGTAAAAATTATTTTAATATTTATAAAAAAAATAATATCAAGGTTTCTGGTTTTAACAGAATTTATATGTTTTTATACCCTCCACCACAACAAGTGGTGAAGAGGGTATATTAATTTTGTTATTCCCTGTGCAATGCTAAGAAAGAATCATTAGTTGTTAGCACGCTCACATCCACAATAATTGACAGAGCTCAATTAAATTTGGTCCGAGTTTTTGTTATAGTCCTGAGAAGTTGTCTATTTAAAATTAGTTAAATCGGTTTAATATACTAAAAAAATATAGATCGATATCTGAGGCGACCACTAAGTCGCAGCGAAGAATTTTCGTTAAACTCTCAATTAGAAATCCACAATGTTTTATGTACTTCATTCTAAAAATTATCAAAATCGGTTCAGTTGGAAAAATGCTATAGCCAAACAAGAAAAACCAACAAATTTAATGACTCCTTAAGTGATCCTTAGTTGTATTTAAGAAAAACGGTTATATATGATATACGTTTGTGAGTGCATTTGTGGTGAAGGGTATTAAAGATTCGGCATAGCCGAATATAGCATTCTTACTTGCTATAATTAAATTTAAATACTAGAAAACCTGGTTACTTTAAACATTGTTGGGTTTTGTTTTATTTAAAATTTTAATATTTATTACAATTTTGTAATAAAACAAAATATTACTAACACTATTTTAAAAACATACACAAGCATATAAACCTTTTTTTCTTTATGTCATTTATACATACATACATATTTACTTATATAGAATTGTTTTTTTTTTTTTTCAACATGATCATAAAAATAAATCTACTCACCCATTGAACGCACTATATTTTTATGTATGTGTGTGAATTATGTATATGTGTTAGCAGATGTTGTCATCATAATCAAATAATATTAAAAAAAAGAAGAAATGTTGCATCACAATGTTGTCAATGTTGTAGTTGAAACACACATACACACATTCAAATTCACCAAATAACGAAGGAAAACCATTGAATGAACCAACATGTTCATGAGGATGACGATGACGATGACGATGACGAGATGTCGGCAAGAGAGATGAACCATCAAATGTGATGAATTGGCATTTGACATTTAACAGAGTTAAAGTTGTTTTTTTATTACATTTTTGGTTCATTTTAATTTGTTTTGTGAAAAAGAAAAAAAAAACGAATATAAGAATTCAATTTATTCCATGTAACATTTTATGTTATAGTATGTGTGTCATGGTTGTGTGTGTATGTATATGTGTGAAGGTATTGTAAAATTTGAAATTAAAAGAAATATAGAAAGATATAAATTAGAATGGGGTTTTAAGTGTTCTTTAATATAAGTTTCAAATTGTGAGTTGTTTTTGTAGTTTTTTTCAGAAAAAAGGATGAAAAAACAAAAATTAATGTGTGTTATTTGTTGCAATTCCAGTAATACTCTGGTAATGCAAACATTTTATCAAATTTTTTGGTTTATTATATTTTTTTTTTCCAAAAACGACCATAAAAAGTTTGCATTTTATGATCCCTTTTTTTCGAAAAGCTGTAAAGTGGTTTCATGTGGAATTTAAAATGTATTTTTGAAAGAATTTATTTTGTTTGTGTTTGATGATAAAATGCTTTTATTATTATACTGCAAATATATTGAACAGTGGGTTAATAGAAGAGAAAAATAATGGAAAACTTGACTTTGACACGAAAATATATTTCAAAAAATGCCTGTGATTGCTGAGTCTTTTGTGTCCTGAATATGATATATTAAAAACATTGGAATTGGAATAACTGGAAAATCGTGTACCAGCCTTTCAGAAGCTAAAAATAATATCATACATCTTATTCTGATTGACAATTACTTAATGGTCATATCGATTGGAAATCATGAGCCTTAAATAACAATACAATTCGACAAGAGACTCAAAATTCGAATTCTCTATAAAAGTGAATGCAATAAAAGTAATCCTATTGAGAGATACACAAGTGTTTCCAACATAAACTGAATCTAGAGCCTTTTTTTAAGATAGTGTTTTCCAGGCAAAAATGTACTTCTGTCATTGGAGGCCTCTGCTATTACATCAATACTGATCTATGAATGCAGGAAGAATCTATTAGAGCTGGCTTGATCTTCTGAAATTACTTTACTATTAGTGTCAGTTCACAGAGACTACTTTGGTAATGAACAAGGAGATGAGTTAACCAAGAAATCTTTAAAGTTTAATATATCTAATCCAATTCCTATTGATAACTTTAGTGGTACCATCTTTTCATTTAGCTGAGTAGAGATGAGCAGAGATACACACATATAATATAGAGAAGAAGTTATGACCTGCTTATGAACTGAACAAAACAAACCAAATCATAAACCACTGTCATAAGGACGTACGTATATTGATATTTGTAACTACCGATCACTGGATATTTTGCAAACATGAAAACGTAACACTAAGAATATTTTGAATAACCACTGTCGGATCTGCGATGATGTGGATAAGGGTAAGACGGTATTCCACTTCCTCTATGAATACCCAGCTCTAGAAAGCAAAAGAAACCGTTCCTGGAGGTCTCTACACAAGACGGTCTGGGTGATTTATCTGTGGTAAAGGTTAAACATTCTATTGTGATATCTAAAATCACCGTCTATAACACCTCTATACGACCAGTGACAGAAAGTTACGTGATAACTTGTTTCTTACGAGTTGAATATATTTCTCAAAATATTGTCATTGGATCCGACTTGATAGTTCGGAAGTGGAAGAAGTACATTTGTAACATAACCTAAACAAGAGACTTTTGGAGCCCATAGGGGAATTTTTATATTTCATGTGAGATATACAATTTAATAATGGCGGTAATACATAAGTTTATATCATAATTTGGTTGGTATAAATTAAAATTAATGTCGTATTTTAGAAGGTATAAATCTGCCACCATAAATCAATATTTATAAAATACACAGAAAAAAATGTCTCCTTAAAATTTTCAATTATAAAATTAATCAAAAATCTTAAGATTTGAAATTATTTTCATTATTGCATTAATTAATCGAGTGATCAGTGATATTATTTTCTAGCATTTCAAAATAAAAACTTAATTAAAAGTATAAAATTTTCATCATATTTGATAGATATAATTTTAATAAATTAAATTACTGTTTTAATTTAATTAGAGAATTTTTTTCAGTGTATGCTAGTAAGTCTGATAATTATCTTTCATTTGAAGAAAACGACTGTTGAAAACTTTCACCAATTACACACATTTTGGAAATATTATATTATTATTTAAGATAAATTGATGAAATTTATTTTTTTTTTAAAGCTTTAAAGGTCGATTGTTTAGTATTATGTTCATCATTAATTTTTATATTTGCTGCAAACTCCCTTTCTCAACTTATACATGTAGACCCTATGTGTTTATAGCTTTATTTCCATAATTTAAAACCACTGTATATTTTTTTCGGAATTATATTATAAAATCTTTTTTTGTTCATTTATGGTATTGAAACTTTGATTGATGTTCAAGTCAGAAAATTTGAAATCAATACGTATTTATTTAAAAAAATGGTTTTTATTGCAAACAGCATAAGTTTTTTAATATTATTCTCAAAATATTTGATAAATTCTTCCAAAACATTTGGGTAAAATCAATCTAAATTGGTTTTAAAGTTGAGGTTATAAAACACTGACAAAAGCAATAAATTTCCTTGAAAATTTATAAAATGAAATCAATTTTATTTAAACTCAACTAATTTATTTTAAAATTGTCCCTTTTAAAATTTTAAAGTTAATTTTTTTTCGATTTTTAGGACTGAGATCAATTAATTCTTAACAGATATTTTGCATAAAAACTTTTAGTCTAAGAATTATTTGAAAATTTTTCCAATCAAGTTACCTTTGTTAAACGTGGCAGTTATTTTGTTAAGTGTCAAACAAATGAATGTTTTATTAATCTGACTGACATGAGTGACCACAAAAAAGTGCGTATTAAAATTATTAAATATTTTCAACTTGTTCCAAGAAAAACTTGATTAATCTTTTAAAGTCTGCCGTCAAACTGTTTCCAATGTTATTGAACAGAACCGTAAGAACTTGTCAGTTGAAAGGAAACCAAGTTCAGGTAGAATAAATAGTCCATATGATGTTTCTAAAGCCATCAATATACATTTTCAAAAGAGCTCTCTACACATCCGGTAGAAAAGCAGTCCGTTTAGCACATTGCTCGGACTATTTGGAACGAAGAAGATAAAGCAAAAAAGTTTAAGTCACGAAAGCTAATAAAAATTTAGATACCGAAAACAAAGCATGGAAATTGAAGTCAAGTTTTCTAAAAAAATATTCTTGCTGCATAATGAATGACGAAACATATGTTGTTGATGCTCGTGGGAAAATTCCTAAAAAGTTGTTGGTTACATATGTTACATTGGGCTCTCTGAATACCGAAAACTACATCAAGGAAATTTTACAAAAAGGCAGGCACCATTCATAAGACCTCATAATGTGTCCACTTATTTTTGGCTTGACTTAGCAACCCGTCATTACAGTAAACAAGCCTTTGTATGGTACAAGAACTATAACGTGGTATTTTTTCCATTAGAGCAAAATCTTCCAAACTACTCGGAGCTAGACCAGTGCAGACAAATTGGGCTCTTATTAAAAGAGAATTGAAGAGGACAAAAAATGTGTCCAAAGGTGTGATAGAGATGCACTATCACCGACTTCGTTTCCCATTTTCGACTACATTCATTTTCTATTCGATTTCATTTCCAATTTTTAGAAAAAAAGTTTATTTTTTATAAATAATTTCCCACCCATTAAATGAATTTTCACCTAAATTCATTAAAATAAAATCAATTTTTTTCTTTACATCTTTTCTGAAATAAAGCAAAAGTTAAATGAGTTGCTTTTAAACTTTGACCTATTTCTATTATAGCAATCATCAGAGTTTTTCCTTTTCTCTACACTTTAAAATTTTTTTCAATTTCTTTGATTATTTTCATTTATTAATTTTATTCGATTTCGTTTTACTCCTCTGACTTGTTCATTTGCCGTATCCGTTATAGTTTTCTTCCCTTTTTTTTGTGTTTGTGTTTATGTGTTTTAGTTCATGTTTGTGTTTGTGATAGTTGTTAGTGTTAGTGTTTCATGTAAATCTCATCATACTCACTATGCATTATGCGTTTTCTATAGTCATCATCACGTTGCATTGTTACGCTGCCACCGCCATTAGAAACCATTGAACTTATTTGTTCCATTGGTACAATATCCTGTAATAGAAAAAAGTAATGGAAAAATTTTATGTAATTTTTTTATGGCATTGAGGGGAGAGATTGGAGTGTATGGAATAATGAAGTAAAATATGAAATATTCTGTTTAAATATGATGATGACATTTCCAGACCTTTTGGAGGATGCCAAGTTAAATGATGTGAATTGGAAGTAAATGAGTGAACATAAGTTTTTAAGGGTGATAAAGGGAGACAATTAATTTAAGTTTTAATTAACTCAAATATCAAAATTGAAGAAAAATTTTGGTTCAAAATTTGAAAGAACAACTTATTGGGATGTTTTGAAGATATTTGAACTTTAACAGGACGTTTCTCTAGAAACTCTGTTTTTGGAAACAGTTCTGTAACATTGGAAATACCTAATATTTTCTAATAATATTTCACATGAATATTCTAGAGGAGTACTCTAATACATTTTCAGCAGCACAAGTTCTGAATGAAGCTACCCGACATCTCGAAAACCTCTTTCAAAAACTGAATTTTTGTTTCACTCTGTCAGGGCCACAACATATGTGGTTTTACAATTGTATTATATAAAATAAAGTCCTCGTTAAGTTTTAATATTATATATACATTGCAGCTTCTGAAATCTCAATGTGAATATGAATCAAATAAATCTTAGATCTCCCAACAAGTCCTATTCGGCTAATAAAACAAACTGTATACGCCATAATCCACTACCACAATTACTGATGATGGGAATATTAAATTTGTCATTCTGTTTTAAAAGTCAACGTCTAAGACTCTTTAAATTTTATATTATCTAGCATCAAAATCTGATTCGATTTAGTTATGCCCCTCTGTATGTCTTTTGGAGTAACTGTCTGTTGTTCGTTGTTGTCCTCAGCAGTTTTCTATATAAAACCAGTTTTATGGGTTCATTAGTGAAAATTTGTATAATGATATCTGAGGACTTTAATGTTCTTACAAAATTTAATATGTACTTCTTCATCGTGCAAAATATCACCGAATTTGGATTAATAGAAAAATCTAAAAACCGTGTGTCACATATGTCGCAATTAATTTTCTGAAATTTGCATTAATATTTCTTTTGATATAAAAGTAATCCCAACTAGATCAGGCCAATAATTGATATATATTATATATATATATATATATATATATATATATATATATATATATATATATATATATATATATATAATATATATATATATATATATATATATATATTATATAAGGATCCTTCCCGCAATATTGTTCTAGGGCCAAAAAACTCTAAATATGAAACAATTATATGAAAATTCGGAATAATTGCTGTTCTAATTATCATGAAAACGTGTTACTAATTGGACGAACCTCGATATTTTGCTATAGCTTCCATTTAAGGCCCCTTTAAATTACTCTTAATATATAGCTTCACATTTAAAGTAAACACTCAACGTGATAATTTCTCTGAAAAAGGTCAAATTTCAAAACAGGATTATGATTTTTTGGTATTTTCGCTTAAAAAAGGGGAAATCTCTTAAGTTCTCTAATACATGGACAAGTTCACATTCATCTTATTGAAATCATTTGAAAACTTCCGCAAAGAAAGTTAGTTTGAGATATATAGTAGATCCCGAGTTACAGAATTGTTTAGCCCACCTTGAAGCGTTTAATTCAAAGTAAAACGAGGTTATTAGGTTTCCCAATTAAACATCATTTTTATACACCAAATTTGACAATTTTATGAAGTTTTCAATATTTATTTTTGAAAGTTCTAGAATTTTTAACCAATTTTCCATTATTTATCATTTTTCTATGTCATAAAGTATTTTATAGTTGTGATTGACCTACAACTATGAAATTAATTTCTTAGTTGTTTATTATTTGTATTAAACGTTTTTTTCTCATAAGTGTTGTTATTTACATTTGACGGATGTTTTAACTAGTGTATTCAAAAACCGCAACCGGAAACCGGTTAACCGATTTTTTTTTCATTTTATAAAACCGATCGGTTTCGAATAATTTCTATATTAAATTATTCGACATGCTGGATTTTTTCAGTCGGTTAACCGGTTTTTAAAGGAAATCACTTTTAAACTTTTCACTATCATATTTAGCTTCAGTGATGTATATTCCGCCATAACTGAGTATTTTTCATTCCGTGTGTTACAACGAGCAAAGTATTGAATGCATTCCTAGACATCATATTCTGAATCGATTTTGCTATGTCCGTCTGTTTTAGTCAAAATCACGTCAATAAAAATAACTAGATAAGATTCTGCAAGTATTTTTGTTCAGCAAATATACATTTTTTAGGAAAAGTGGTATAAATCTATAATTTTGAAAAAGTTATGATATCTCGACACATTATTTTAAATACGACAACGAAAAACACTAACGAAAAAACCTTTATATTCCACTCACTTGGGGCATTATACAGAGGATTATTTGATGAAGTTTGTTACAAATGGTTACTTTGATGAAAGAACCATTATTTTCACTTCATTTCATTTAAAGGTCATTACCCGATATATGTCTTTATTGGTTAAACTCTAGATTTTTATTAAATAATATTTTTTTCTATAAAATTTTGATAATCAAACAACAATTGGTTAACTGGTTAAATCTATTAAATAAGTCATTAATCAAAGTCACGAACCAGGAAAAAAATTGCCTTCCATCTGTGAAAAAAATGATTATCTGCATTTTTTTAAAGTAACAATAACGTGAAGGAACTTTTAATTTCGTGTGAACGCTTGATCTAATAAACTCTAAATAAGATTTCATTTTCTTGTTGTGTTTGGCAACAATCTTTGTCGAGTGATACTACAAACTCCTCATCTTCAAACCTTTTCAGATCTATACTTGGAAGCTATTCCACTCCACTTATTTAACTCTAAGCAAGAAGACTTTAGTCTGTATAATACAGTTCGTTTAGGAAGTTTTACTTTCCATATTATGTATATCAGACGTACCCAGGGTCGGGTTAGAACTATATAGTAGCGACCGTTTCCAAAGCTGTTTCTGATTTTGCGCTGTATGGCAACTATCATATGCAATATTGATTTGCATCTATTTACCATTACAACCAACATTAGCTTCCAGTAGCAAATTAATCCATAAAAATCGTTAAATGTCCTCCAAATTCGTTGAGCATCTTGGTTTGATATTTTCTTGTTCTGTTTTCTTTCTTTAACTTCTTTGCCATCATTCCTTTAGCCTTTAAAGCTTATATTCTCTAGCTGTATTCATACTCAAAACCCTTTTTTTTTTGAAAATCCTAGCTTTCGAATAACTCGAAACCGGTTTTCTAAAAATGTCGATTTTTTTAATACACTAATTTTAACATATAAATTTCTCATTTTCATTGATAAAAACAATAAAAAATGTTTTTATGTTAGAAAAAAATAATAGAATTGTGCTCAATACTTGAAAAGTATAAAAAATGAGGATTATTTATTCATTAATATTTAGTTAATGATGAATTTTACTAATAAATAATTAACAATATTTTTTTTTTTTTTTGCAGTAATAATGAGCAGATTTTTTATTAATGATGTTTTATATTTCCGAGGTTATTTTAGAAGATTAATATCTGTTATTTAATTCTACAACAGAAATTCTAGTAAACATTTTTATAACAAAATTATAAAAAACTCTTTATTTTATTATATAAAAATTTTCCTTAATGAACAACAATTTAATTTGTTTGATAAAAAAAGGAAAATTAATTTAATTTTCCTTTTTCATCTAAACCCTTCATTATTTATTTAACAAGTAGTTTTGCCAATTAGAATACCATTGTTTAATTTATTTTAATGTAATTGCTCACTATTTTTCATTTAGATCCTTTTTATAGTTATTCGTAGTTTTTTTCACCAACAGAAGTAGTTCCAAAAAGTATACAAAGTTAGTTATTGCGTATGTTACTTTAAAAAAATTAAGACTAAGAAAATCGATTTTCTTTTTGGACTTTGTTCTGGTTAATAACTTTGAAACATATCTGAAATTCCTCACATAATGCTCATTCGTTGCAAGAAAGTCATAACTCAAAAATTTAATTTTTTCATTAGACGAAATTTTTTTGTTTTTTTGACTCAAAACAAATTTTTTAAATTTCCCGAATGAAAAATTTGAATTTGGTAAATTTTTCGAATGCTTAAAAAAAATATATACAATGTTAACTAAACAACTACCGTTACGCAACCGGAATAACGTTTATTTTCCGGCAATAATCAATATATTATATCATCACTGTCGGACAAAATATTTACTAATTCGCAGAATCTATTTTCTGATCAGGTCTGAAGTGTTTCTTCTCTTCAATGAACCCATTACATATTAATGTATTCAATGTTGAAAAGTTAGGGTGTATTTAAAGCTTTTTAAATATTTTTTGAAGTATTAGACGTTAAATGGTCATCGTATTAGGTGGCATAATTTCTCTAGGAGGATAAAATGGAGCATAATGGTTCAAAGCTATTCAACTTGAGATTCAGTTATATAATTTAATTCATTTATATGTATTGAGGGTTAAAATTTGGTTATTTTGTAGTAAC